>VZTL01027009.1:16391-29635 GCA_013400535.1 Scopus umbretta | reverse complement strand
CACACACACACACACACACACACGCACGCACACGCACACACACTCACACACACCCCTTTGCTGGTCTGTGCAGGCAGATTAGTGTCACAGCTGTAACTGAGGCACAGAGCAATAAACATAGCAGAACCAATCTCCATGGTGGCAAGAGGGGGCACTGGAGGTGACAACAATGGAGAAGGATCTTTCTTCTGACAAGTTTTAGGTAAGAGAGAATATTTATACCCTCAGCCAAGTGTTTTATAGCCTTCTAAATAAGTTAGAAATTGTTAGGTTGCAAACGTGCCTTGTTATAGAAATATTTTAGTTTACTGCCGTATCCAGGCTGTTACTAGCTTTTAAACCTGTAATTGCTGTGCTTTGTGTTACGAGAATGTTTGCAGAAAGCAGGCAGGGTTTCTCTGTGGAAGTGGTGGCTACTATAGTTACCTTCTTAAAAATATAACATTTCTAACACTTGCATTTTTAAAATTAACCATGAAACTTCATTTTGGCTATGTTAAAATTATGCTTAGCTATGATAAATATCCACATCCGATAAAATGTTCTGTAGCTGATAGCACATGCAATATTAAAACAGTGCTCCCTCAACCCTAATTTGTAATTATTTTTACACCCTTAACTGCACTGGGGTCAGAGAGTTTTAAAAATTAATGAGGTTCCCCGCTGAGTTCAAATAGTATAATCTACATGAGTTGTTGCTGCAGAGGGCTGAAATTATTTCTGCATGTTTTTAATGTAGGTGTGGAATTTTTGTTTCAGTATATTGCTTTCGAACACTTTCCTGTAAATGTCAATGTATGCAACCTGCAGTAAGAAGGGAATGATGATCCATTTTTAGTTAATGACAAATTGAGTGCAGGGAAATACAGGGCATACGGTGACAATACAACGCAAACATTTGCTGGGTTTGTTTTCCGATTTCACATGTTAGATTTGCGTTAGATTCCTGCAGCTGTGATCAGCTTCACCTATTAACAAATAACTACCACTCTAGGGAGAGGAAGAACAGCAATACCTAATGCTTTGTGTGAGAATGGAGTAATAGGTTACCAATGTGTTTTGAATGTTAAAAAGAATTGTTGGAGTACTTGAAAATATACATAAAAGAGAGTAGCAGCAGTGTGAAAAGAGGCAGTAAAAATGAAATAACGTCCTGTCCCTTTTCCTGGAAACGCCAGACAGATAGTATCATCGGCACTCCTGGAAAGTCGAATTTGCTGAATATCCTCAAATGGAAGGACTGGAAAGGAAAGGGGGAGGGAGCTGTTTACTATGAAATTTCCATATTGAAATAATGACAAAGTTTCATACCTCAAGACTAAAAGCCTTGTTTATTTTTTAATTGTAACCTACAGTGCATTATGTTTAAATGGTAAGCATTTTTAAAGCTGAATATAGTGTAATCAGCGCTAAAGACACGTTATACTCAGTCTTCCATTTGCAAGACCCACTCTGAGCTTCCTGTGATATATTGTTATGTAAATACGGTGCAGCAAGGGAAAGCAGCACTATGGAGATTCAATTTACTTTGAAAGTTGTTCATTATGGAAGGGATGAATGTTATTTATTTGGTGTGAATCAAAGGCTAGAAATGACTTTTTCACTGTGAAGTCTATTGTGATGGGTGCAGCGTGATCTAATCTTTTTAATTTTGGCTTTCACACCAGTGGAGATGAAAAGAGATCTGAGCTCATTTATTGGTTGCTAAGTCTTACTGGAGGCCTAAGTACCATTCTTGGTTGCTATGGCCAATCTGACCTCAATCTATGCAGTTTTAGGGACTTAAGCAATCCCTTTTTTATTTAGGAGCATGTACCTTGATTTATGTCCAAAATTGTGCCTGAATGTCTTTGTCTACAAGTGATAAATGGTGGTGTACAATTCATCAGTTCTTACAAGTAAACACTGCTGTCCCACTAAAAATATGTTTTGTTCTGAGTTAATGGTATGGAACAAGCCAGTCTCCACAAACAGCTATCTTTTATTGTAGAGAGCCACTGAAACTTGGAGCAAAGTGAAGGAAATTGGCATTCATCTTCTCTTCCATTAGCATTTCGTTTGTGCTCGCTGGTGATGAGACTGTATGTCAATTGACAATGAAAGGCTAGCGTTGTGTTTCCCTGCTTGAATATATAATTGATCAATTATGAATTTGTTTTTTTGTACAGATATTAATAAGTCAGGAATATGATTTCTTATGCTGTTTGCCTGCCACTTCAGTACTGCTAACTGTAAAAGTATTTGCAGTCAAATAAACTGTGGCTTGTCTGTAGGAAATTCCCAGTTTCTTAGGCAAATTCCTTGTATTCAAGTAACATCAGATATTTGTTACTACCAGACATGTACTACTTGCGTGGTTCTTAATGGTGCTTAGTCTTTCATGTACATTAGAATTTCCTTCAGTAGGAGCTGGTCTAAGAGGTAACCGAGAATATAAAGTGTGTTTTATAATATGACCAGTAATAATTTTGCTTCATTAAAAATGCTGGTAGTCGTTCAGGTTGTACAAACACTGAGCAAATGTGATCCTGAACACACAATAGCAGAAGCAAAATCTTTTGCTGGTTTGTTTGGTGATTTTTTTTTTTTTTTTAAGATAGAGTAATAATAAATAAATAAAACTATATGGAGATGGATGTTAATATGGCTTCTACTAAATTTGCTACCACAGATTTACCAGTTCATAGAAAAAGTCAGATCAATTGTTGATCTTAGGACTTGACAGTATTATAAATGTATTGCTTAAAAAACCCCAAACTTGCTTTTTTAAAAATATAAGGAATAGCTTGTTGTAATAGAGTTCAGTATAGCTAAACACATGTGGAGCAAAAAAATTTCTTCAATTGTATGTATTTTTAAGCTACTGTACTTGAAGTAAAAGTAGTATATCCTGAAGCCTGATTTTTTCATAGCTTATTTTCAATAATAGGCTATAGTGAGCCTTAGTATTTTAATTGAGCCCATTGAGCCAATTTTTAGTCTTCCTGAGGTGAATTTTTAAAATTTGAATCCACAGCAGTGACAGATTTTCCCAGTATACTCTGTAGATGATAATTGCTACAGGAATAAATTCTCAAAGAGATGGAATTTACAAAGGTTTCTGGAACTACTGTGCTGCTTTTCAGCGTCAGATTGATAGCAGAATTTGCAGAGGCAGTTCCTTGGGGTTAGTTCACAATAGTGCTACTGCTTCGGGGCTTTTAAGAGTACCAGTTATTAGTAGCTATTGCTAAAAATGGTCTGAGCTGCTTGTTACAGAACTAACCTGGTTGTTCTTCTTGTAAAGGTGCTTAGTAATAGTCCAGTGTTCAGATACTGGCTGGTTTATACAATAAGAAACTGTTAAACCAGTCCTGCACACTTGGAAGTAGACTTTTTGGTTTTTTTTTGTTTTTTTTTTTTTAATTTAGGCATTAGCAAGGAAAAAGACCTTGTTTTTCTAAATGTTTTTGAAATAAAAGTTTCTTAGAAAAACATTTAAAAATACTGATCAGAAGTAATTTCTTTTGACTATGATGGTATTTCAATGTTCACTGTTTGTTTCTACAACTGTAAGGAAAAAATAGCTAGTTCTTTATTCTTATGAAAAACTTAGGTTTCATAGCATGGTTAAAAAAGTTGTGTTGAAGGGTGTGTATATCTTTGGTCTTTTTCACACCTGTATTTAAGTTAACTGGCTTCTGCATACACAAGCAGAAACTGCTTTTGGAGTAAGGGTTTGTAGGATCAGGACACACAGTATGTCCTTATTTTAATTCTTGTTACATTTTGGTCTTCTAAAATGTGAGTATAATAATTGAAATATTTGCTTCAGAGCTCCAGAGTTCCACTTAAGGAAGAGAATACAGACATTATGTCTTTGTATTTCAGTAGTGCATAATACAAGAGTGTTGATTAACTGGCAAAAATGTCACCACCACCTCAGTGGAGTACAAAAGTGAGAGCAAAAAAAAAATCGTTGTATTTTTTGGGACTCCCTACAGCTTATGGAACAAGTTTCCTTTACTGGTATTACAGTTCTAATTTGTGTAGCAGACTTTCTATTTATGAAACTTAATATAAGTAAGATGCATCAAATTGCAAATTGTTTTAAGAAAATAGGAACTATTTATGAGCTTATTTTAATCAATGGTCATCTGTGAATAAAGTTAATCATTATTCTTTCTTGTCAACAGCTGCCTTATCGGCTAATTTATAGTCCAGGTTTTGAAATAAAGATTTAACAGTGGAGAAACCTGTGGTTTTGCTCTTCAAAATGCATGATTTTGCATGTAATCTTGCCCATAACACGTGCATATTTTGGATCTATTCACTGCGGACTCCTTTAACAGTATTAACTAATATTCTCTTTTGGAAGAGAAGTAGAAGAATAGATCATAATACAATGTATAGATTAGTGCATAATCATAAATCTTGGGAGTTTTTTCTCTCCCTCGGTTTTCATGAGATGTATGCATGTTTTCTCACATGTACCCAAAGTGAGCCAGCCATGACCTGTAAAACCAATTCCCATGACTGTTTGAATTTTGGATGAAGCCAAAACTGCGTATGAATAAATTTCTGGAAGGTACATAGTTTTGACTAAGGTTTTTTTACACTGTAACAGGTTACAGCAGGCCATGTATCGGTAAAACAGTGCGGAGCAATTATAAACTAAAGATACTTTTTTGCCTTTGAATTTTCTGGCAGCTTTGGCACAGATCGCGTGTCAGGGACACCAGATGAGGTAGCTCCCAGATGAGGTCTGGCTACCAAGCTTGCTCTTGACCTCGGCTGCAGGTGGCGAGTGAGGTTATCAGTTCATTGAGGAAAAAGCCCTTGGCTCCTGTTCCCTTCACCTGGGACAACTGAGTCACCCACCTGAGCACAGGCTGAGGGCAATCCTCTCTCTCTCTCACAAGTGAACACCATGTACTTGTCTCTGTCGCTGTTTGTCATCAGACATGCATTTGTATTTACCCAATTGGTCTAAGGCTACTAATGTATTCTTATTCTTAATTTCCTGGAGTAATTTGCCATACCTCAGTGTCTCACTGTCCCTGGGATTTTATATTCTTGTTTCTCTCTTGAGATATCCTGTTGACTAAAGCCTCGTGGAGGATGAAAGCAGGGTCTGGGTGACTCAGGTGGGGTTTTTTTTACCTGCAGAAGAGGACTTTTAAGTTTGATGCTGAATGGTAGTAGCACAAACCCTTTTAACATCCAATGGTTGACCCACGTATCATCAGTATGTCATCCCTCTTCTCCACTGGATGTCTTTCTCATCTTTACTATTGTCTGTATATCGCTCTGCAGGCCGAAGATGCTTGAGAACAGAGTAACTTGCTTTAAATAATCTGTTACTTAGTAAGTCTTCCTGTACACTTAATGAAGTAGGGGTCCTATCACAAAGAGAAAGAAGGTAGGTGTATAATTAAACATGACGTCATGAGGTCCAATTCTGAATTAATCATCAGCCTTAATTTCAGTACCTCTGCTACTGTTTGTTTGATATTTTTGCACCCTCTATCACAATCTTTAAGATTAATTTCTGTGTGGTTTTTGTGTGTGTGTGTATATATATATATAGTGTGTGTGTAGTCAATTTACAGTTTGTGAGAATTACAGCTGTGAATAGCATCCATTTTGTTTGAGATAAAGTGGCAACCAGAATAAACCCTCAAGGTTGTCTGAATATTGTTTCCCATATTGTTTTTTCTGCTGTAAATCAATAGATTCTGCCAGAGCCCGGCTGAGAGCGAGCAGTTCGCTTTGTCTCTCTCTACCAATTTCATCATCTTCACTCATCCTGATGATGCTATTGACCAGTTATATCAAATATTTTCAGGACGCAAATACGGGGTGACGTGTCATTCTCTCTGCAAAATGCAAGGAAGAAATAGTTGCCATCTCTTTGGCCGGAGACCTTCTGGGGCAGCTGCTCTGTAATTTGACTCTGCTTGAACTGCAGGCTCAGCCACCCTCCACTAAACCCAATACCTCTCTAAAGGGTGCATATGCAGATGGTTATGGCGAATCACCTGATGCCGTGTCGCCTGCTTAGCGGCGTGGTGGCTGTGTGCATGAAGGAGCAAGCAAGAGCCTTTGAAGCAGCTTAGCTGACCTGGGCCAGCCATGCTACTGAAAGCACCGATCCTGCCTCCTCTTTGTTGTAGAAATGACTTCTAAAGCTTGCTGATCAACTGAAAACTAATCTTTCTTTTCTTTTCCTGGTAGGGTTACTTTTCAGACAGATCAGTCACCTGATCCAGCTGACTGCATGGCTGCTCAGGTCCCGGTGTCAGCCGCAGAGAGGCAGCTGTAACGCGGCACGAGGCTGGAGAGGGCAGGTCAGCCCTTTTGGCAGGGGCAGTCCTGGGGCTCCGGCAGGAGCTGAAACAGAGCTTGTGGAAAAGCAGCTCTGGCACACCATGCCGTCCCTCCTGCTCCTGTGCTTTCTGGAGCAAAAGCTGCCTGCCTTGGTAATTTCGTGTGTCAAATAGCGTCCTGATCAGGACACTTTTCTTTTTCTGTGCTTGTATCTTGAAAAGGATCTGATACAGTGTTTCTTGCTCCAGACTGGTAACGTTGTTTCTTGCGCAAAAAAACCCACTTGGATCAGTCTGTAGGTCAGTCTCTCAGATTAAGATTTTATTCCCTTAATCCTGAATGCAAATGAAAGACCCCCTTGAATTCCAGATTCAGATCTCCATGCTCTCAGCGTGCTATCCTGTGATTAAATAGCAAAGTCTGCTACTAAAATTGATAGGTTGCATTTTCCAAAGGTGTCTCTTACCTCTGCAGATTTTTCTCTAGCTCGTCAAGGTATTTCTTTTAGCTTCTTTTGCTTTTATTCAGTCTGCTGTTATTGATTACATGGGTTTCGGTCCTCTCCTTTAAAGAGGTAGGAGAAGTTTGCTCTTGCTAGTAATTCTTAAAGCACTTCTACAGAATCATCTTTGTCTTCAATAGCAGCTGTCATCTTACTCTGGGCCTACGACATCAGAAAATGGTGGCAGTGTATTCATTGCTGATGGCACTGACTTGAATCTGAGGAAAACCATTTCATAATGTTATTCTCAGCTTTTGGCATTACATTTTTAAATTTTGCTACTATACTACTATCAACTATACTATATGGGCAGCAACATGATCTCTACAAACAATTTGTGTAGCAATCTTATTTTCATTACTGATTAATATCTTATCTCTTAAAAAAATCTTAATTCCTGTTATTGTGACAGGGCCTTTGCATCTAAGAACAGAGAACTGAAACCCCAAAGACTTTTACTTTGCCATCAGCTGGAAACTGTAGATTTGAAAAATGAACTCGTTGTTGGAAGGTGAACCAGCCTTCATTTTGCTGTTTAACCATTACACTAACCTTGGTTTCTGTCACTGATGAAATATGGCAAACTGAAAGAGAGTGAGTGTGATCGGGGCACTGTAAGTTTCTCTGTCAAATGAAACGATCAGCTCGGTGTGGCTTGGTAGGGTAGTTGCATTGACCCAGACAGGGATTGTACTGTCCCATACCAGGAATGCTGCTTTGAGCAGACTGTGCTCTTCCTTCTATGATGAGAACTCAGATTCACACTTAACATTCAGTGAAATGCAACAAACATTAAGAAAAAAATAAAAAAAAATCCATAATACTGAGTATTATTGCCCTGTAAATTATACCTTTGAAAAGTTTTATTGGAAAAGAAATTATTTACTAGTAGGCTGAGGTACACGATTTTAGAAAATTGCTTTCTGAAAGAAGGAACTATTAAGTGGTTTGGACACAAAATTTTGCCAACGTAAATAAATGTGTACTGATATTGTAGAAAATAACAGTCTTCCTGAGAAGTAACTTGTGATCACTGCTATCTGCGTTCAGCATATTGGTTCAAAACTGTTATTGCACAAAACTGACATTTTTCCTTTCAGTTCATCACCTTCCATGTCCATGAAATTCACTTAAAAACTAATACTTGTCCATATACATGCTTTATATCTAGAAATTCTTCACAGCTCTAGATATAAAAAAAGCCAATTATACAAATGCATTCTTGCACCATAGTACACGTTTGGATTGTCAGTTTGCTTTAGCATGTCATTAAAAAACAATAGATAAGGAGTATCTGTAACTTACGACTCGTGGGTGTATATTCATATATATTCGTGTGTTAATCATGTTTATTGTGTAACCTCTAGATCTACCCACCAAAACTCCAAGTCTGTTCTGTAATGCATGGTTTGATGTTTCAGTTAAGTATGTGTTTCATATAGATTGAGGCTTTAATACACTGGAAAAATAAAAAAAAAAATTCTATTGCTTCTGGATTGTCAGGACATCTGGCACACTGTGGGAACATCTCTTGAACAGAAACTGTCTGCAGGGCCTAATAGGTACATGGAGGAGGAATCGTGTTCAAGTATTATTGTAGTAGTTCTCAGACGTGTAAGGGTAGTCCCTCCTTTATCTGGATTTCCACAGGATAGATTTTGCCTCCTTTTACTCAGTGTTGAGTGAGTGTTTCCATAGGGTCCCTTGTTGTTAGCAAGTTGGTACCAGGCTTTATTGTGGTTTTGTTTCCATAACCCACTTCTCCCTCTCAGGGTGTGTCTGAGAGAAGGTAAGACTTATTGTAAGAACAATTTATTCAAACTGAAATGAGATTAACTTGGGTTGGCAGGGGAAGCCATACTGAGAGACTGTCTTGCTGAACGTACCTGCTCCTTTTCATCAGAGGAATTCACCATCCTGGGGTTTTTTGTAGTCCCCTTGAGCAGTCTGTAATGAGTAGTAACTTCTTTTGCATTTGACTAGTCAGTTTTGGTCATCTGCTGACTCATCACTGTCATCTCAAAATGACATTTTTTGGTATATTCCAACTGGGATAAAGGTGATGGAGAAGTTGCAGCAGGTAAAAAAAATAGATGTAGTTGATTTATTAATTTGCAGGCCATTTAAATAAATAAAACTTAATTGCCTGTACCTTCTCTCTATAAAAAAAAGTGATTGACACTAGAATGAGCATTCTTCTTCCTAGATGAACTAATTAAAATAGACAAATACTATGGACAAAAGGCTTTCCAAGTGTGTTTTTCCACAGTACAGGTGTTGCTACAATGCATCTCTGAATATTCAGACTGATCATTTTTTTCCTAAGTCCCTTTCCTGAAACTGTCCAATACACTTTCCTAGAAGGAGGGAAAAGGGAGCAAGAATTGGAGAAGTACCCTGCTTAGCAGCCAGCTGACTTTCACTGTGCTGAATATGTAGTTCAATATCCCTCCATTTAACTGATTTCCCAACCTTCGGGGGTTTTAGCTTTTGAGTAGTGAGGTGTGTCCTTCATCCTAGTCCACATACCGCATCTGTTAGGGGGGGTGATGGAGAAAAGGGAAGCAGCTGGGATTTGCATCAGCCTTCTGTCCCAGTCTGTACCATATGAAGAAGGTGACTTATCTGTTTTATATGCGTGGTCTCCATGCAGTGGGAGGCCGGCAATGCAGACCTCAGCGCTGACACGGCGCTGCCATTACCCTCCGCCTGCTTGCCCAGCCAGGTTTGGCATCGACCGAATCTGAAGACTTCAGGATAGTGAGGCAGGCGATGCGGCTGCGAGGTTTCTATGGAAACAGAAGTGGGAGATGAGAGGCGACTAATAAGAGCTCAACTCAGCCAGCTCCTGGATGGTGATTTAAAAATACGGACTTTTAAAAATAACCCTTTACCTTATTTCCCCCCACCTAATCTTTGTTTCTGAAGAAAGGGATCAGAAAGGCAGTGGGTTGCTAGCAGCAATGAATGAGAGCTCTCACTCACCACTTTCATCTGTTGGCTGTCATGCAAGGGCTGTAAGTAGCAGTTTACAAAAACTGGCTGCAGGCTTATGAAGTGTGTAGTAATTGTAATTTTGGACTAGAAGAAATTGTGAAAGGCATTTTAAAGGTATTCTGCCACTCCTATTTTCATCCTTTTGAATGTAGTGACTTCAAGGATGGCACAAAGGCATTTTCTAAACCATGAACTTACACTAGATACTAACTCTGGCAGAATATGTGTATATTTTACTGCATGCAAAATACCATTCGGTATGTTGTACCTATACTGCAAACAGGATCTAGGTCTGTTATTCCTTTTAATCTGTTTCATTCCTCCTCATCCTTCCCAGCATTGTCCCTACGCTGGCAAGTTCTTCTTTTGTAGACCCACAGTGCTTCAAGAAAATTTTTGTGAAGTTTTTTCCAAGAGGATTTTAGAAGGTTGCTATGTATCAGTGAAAAAGGGAATTCTTTGTCAATCCTCTGTTTTATTTAAATTGCTTAGATTTTTTTTTTTTTTTTCCCCTCAAAGGGTTTAGGAGATGGGAAATTATGATTGTATCAATTTCTTATATAAAACTGAAAACTGGTACAACAGGTCATAGTTGGTGTTAAGGCTGAATTTAGCACGTTCAATCTCATGCTGGATTGATTTTTGCTGTTGCTATGTTAATGTGACTCTTGAATGCTTGTATTAACCTTTAGAATACAGGAACTAGATCAGATTGTGACTCAGCTGCTTAATCAATTTTTAAAAATCTGTTGAGAATTTAAAAAATAGAGAAGTAGAGACACCCAAGAGAGGTGGGAGCTCCACAGCTTAGTGTTACATGGAAGTTCCAATCCATGCAGGTGCTAAACCAGAATCAGGAAACCAGCTAGCTGATGTCCTTGTGCATCTGCGTGCCTCTCTTCAAACTCCGTTGTCCTGTGCTGTCCCTCTGGATAATGACTGCGGGATCCTGGGAAGCCTGAGGCAGAGGTAGTGGGACACTGCCTTCTCTGCCTGTTGTGTGCACACAGGAATATTCCCACTCTACATATTGTACCTGGAGTCCGATTTGCTTCCTGGGGCCACTTATGTATCCAACAGGCATGTCTGCCACCACGTGGTTGTGTGATGTGGATAATGCTGCTGAGAAAACTCTGCAGAGAAATGAAGTGGTGGCAAAGATCAGAAATCAACAGTTGGTGGGAACTGGGAGCTCTGTTGGGTGACCGAGATAAAGTTCAGTTCCATGGCAAGGAATAAACTCCTGTATTTCATGCCTCAGTTAAGAGGCACTTCCAAAATAAAAACAAATAAAAATCTGGTTGTGTGGATAAGTGGGGGCAGAGAGCAAAGTGGCTGCTTAAGTAGAGGGAGAAAAGTTACTGTGCTGGAAAAGGCCATATGTACAAGGGGGGCATTTAAACTATTTTCTCTGTGCGTTTAGTAAACAGTTTTCTGAAATTTCACATGGCAAGTTCAATTACCTTTAGAAAAACATTACCAAATCTGAAGCTCCACTATAGTGTAAACCAAAGGAATTTTAATTCACGTCTAAATGCAAATCACTGGATGTTGTGTTAGTTTCCATTGCACAGCATTCCAATTTTTCTAGGTCTTTTTTTGGGGAGCCGGGAGAGGAAAATGAGGAGGGAGTAGGGGAAGGAGTAGCTAAGGCTTATTTTAATTAATAGTGATTTAAGTATGAGCAATTTTCAGCATCTTAGTATTTTTTCCAGAAAAGAAGAAAGTGGTTATTGTCTACTGAGTGTTATTTTTCCCTTTGATGTACTCTGCATTCCTCCTGTTGATTATAATATACTTAACAGTTGTGCTTGCAGACTTGCAGATGTAACACATGCTGATTTGTCCTCCCAGAGGCATGGTAGATTTGACATGCAATTTTTTAAATACTGTATTTGTCACTGTTGAAAAGCTTCTAAGACTATAAACATCATTAGTTCATAAAAAAACCAAACAAATGAACAAACAAAAAAACCCCAAAACAAACAAAAAAAACCCCCCACCCAAACCCAAATCACATCAATTGCTATAGCTTGCTGTGTTTGTACATATACACAGGTATAAGTGTAGAACATCCATAAAAACATTGAGTGTTGCAATGGTGTAGATACCACAACAAGTAAAAGCACTTTTCAGTAGTTTTTTGCTGCTGTAAGAGAATTATTCTTTTTGTCTGTCTTCCTCAGCACTGTGCTGACAAGGACTTGTTATTTGAGTATGCCAGGATAAAAGTAGGGTTATACTACTTGCAGGATGGAAAGCAGGTCCCTTTGCAGGAACAGTCAATGAAATTTAGTCTTGTAAGTGTGAAGGTTCCCCTTGGAATGTGATCAAGGCACTTAAGCACTTTTTAATTTTTATAGCAAATCATAGACTTTCCTGGATTGCCTTTTAAATCTTCTGCCAAGTGACAGCAGTGGAAATGTTGCCAGAAGGATTGGTAGACTTACCTATTCACTTGTGGAAAATAACTGAGCCTGGATGTAAGTCTTTGTGTTTTTAGGGTAGCACCAGTCACTATAGCCTCCGAACATGATTTATTAGAATATTATTTTTTCTCCTCTTCATGTTAACTAGCCCTGCTGGCATGAGTTAAGCTTAAATGTAATATATTTAATGATGTTTAATAATATTTAGACTAGTCCAGCTGGCATGAGTCACACTAAGGAAAAAAAAAAGATAACAGTTTTGATATAATCTGCTTAGATACTAGTGCGATAAGTTCTAACACATGTCTGTAGAAATGGAACAGTGTTAACTTATGATAGTGCTATTGCAGGGCACTTTCAGGGTGTGGGGAGCAAATATTAACATTTTGTCTGAATGTTTCTTTTGGAAGAAACAGTTAGGAAGCAATTTTACAGCCTTGGTTCGGCTTCTGTGTACTTTTTGTTGGTTTTTTTTTTTTTTTTTAATGTATCCTTATGAGGTTTCCCTCTATCGCTTTACCAATTTCATTGTTCTTCTGGTATGTCGCCTTCATGCAAGGTAATGCCCGTGGAGGGAGAGAAAGAGAGAGAGAAAGAGAAGGGGGCTTTTAAGTACCTTGAGCTAATCTTATTCATCCCTCAAATTATTCCTGTTCTGCAGGGGCTGTCTACCCTGTGAGTACACGGTAGCCATTCATCAGCATTTGCAACTTTGTAGATGTTGTTTCAGGCTGAGGTCAGATTTGTACAGCTTTTATTAAAGACTCACTGATACTACAAGTGGAAAGCAACCTGTTAGAAGGTCTGTTTATTTTTTTAATTTTTAATGTCATCTCCTTAAACCTATCATATCTTCCGCATCACACTAAGTGATTTACGGAATACAGACAAATGTGTTTCCTTGGCCACTGGTTCAGGCAAAGAAGCTCAGTTAGCATCAGCTCTCTCAAATTTAAGGAAATTATGTCTTATTTTTAAACTTTATCATCCTCCATAAATTTCTTTTT
>VZTL01027009.1:1060-16342 GCA_013400535.1 Scopus umbretta | reverse complement strand
TTTTTTTTTTTTTTGGTAGTGGTCAGGGTAAATGCACTTCACGTCTGAAGAGTTTTTTACCACTTCTGAGCAAGTCCTTGAGCCTCTAGCTTTCTTGGGACTGTATGTAAAGTGGCAGTTTTGGGCAGGTTAAACATACGTTAAAATAAAGGAATCAGCTAGCAAGCCAGAGGGCTTTCCTGAACGGTTGTTTTAATGCTCACAAATATTATGGCTAATTTAGATACAGCCATAACTCAATACAGTTGTCAGCTCAGGAAGAGAGGTACTGAAAGACTCCTGGACCAAAATGACGTATCAGAGCTGACTGCTGGAGCAGTCATGAGTCTCCTGGCAGGAGTGTGCTGGGAGAAGAGAGGGAGTTTATTTGAAGAGGAAATTTGCTGCTATGTTTACAGCAGACTGAACAGGTTGAAATAAGATGCGGGGTGGGAGGGGAGTGAAATCTCTCTCTTATGGCACAATTAGTTCCGAGTTGGCTCTCCTGCCAGGATGTGTGAGGAGAAGGCGACTGGAGAATAGCTAGTTAATGTTTCTTCTGCCTGCCCAGGAAAAGCAAGTTTTAAAACCCTTCCTGGCAGTGTGAGGCTGGGTTGTGGAGCTCAGTGCCAGAGGAAATTAAGGAGGACATAGGTATAAATGAGTTAAAAATGGAGTTAGGGAGGTTCGTGGAGTGTAATTTCTATGGTGGCTATAAAGCATAACCATCCAGACGTAGTCTGCTCATTCAAGTTCTCTTTAAATATCTGTTTTAACAGCAAGTAGGAGGAATATGTCCTGGTTTTATACTCTTTCTTAACTGCCTGCTCTAAGCCATGGTCAAGGACAGCATTCAGGGTACTGGCACAACTATTCCTGTTGGTTAGGGGCCTTGGATTTTTTTTCTCCAGAAATAAGAGATATTAATTTCAGTGTATATTTATGTGGGGTTTTTTGCTTGTTTGTTTTATTTGTTTGTTCTTTTTTTAAATGTTGCACTGAAAATAGATTCTCAATTTATATTATTCAGGCTCTTCTCTGACTTGTGTAAGGAAATAATACACAGATGTTCATTAGGTACCCGTAGCAATCAGGGAGGTTCGATCTTTTACTTGAGTCTCCTACTCTTTGAGCAGCTCTGCAAGTCTTGGGTAGGAATTGAATTATGTATTTATCATTGCACACAGCTTACAGAATGGATCCAACTGATATTTCAACTTCATATTTCTAGAAATGACATGCCCTAGTGTTCTGTACTACTTTTGTGATGGTTTGTGTCCTTTAAAATTATATCATAAGCTGTTTCATTGTGAATTTGTTACATATTTGTGTGTCAGACAAGATGGATTTAATAGATTCTGACTCTCTTTCTTTCCCTGATAAGGATGATAGTTTTTTTTTTTTCTTTGAAATTTCATACTGGTACAGATAGAGGACTTTGGTTGGATATAATCTATTTAGATTTTGATTTCAGATAATTAGGGAAGAAACAAATACCAGAAATAACTTCTTACACAAATTATTTTTTTCTGTAGCTTCTTGATAGATCTTGGACATTTTTGGAATCAGTCCAATAAAGCATATTTGAGGCTTACATACCAGGTTTATGGTAGTATGATGATTATTTCTGAAAAACTATGGCTGGCACATAGTGAATTATACCGTCTTCTTCAGGATTGAAAAAAACATTTGCAAGTGCATCTCAGTCCATTTTCCACTGTTCTTTGATTTTTCTGTTCTCTGTTCCTGGAAGGAGAAGTAAGATAAGACTGGGGAGCTGGTGGGGATGGGCCATGGTGAGTGGGAGAGAGATTAACAAGACTGAAGGCAGATAACTATTTGACTTTACTTTAGATGTTTAAAAATCCTACTTGGGTTTTGAAATCTAGTATATTTAGTAAAGAAAAAATGCTAATGTCATTAGCATTTTCATTTATGGATAATTCTGTTTTAAGTTGTCTTTTCCTAAGACTAGTTTTAATATTGGTGCTATCTATTCCAGGACAAGAGAAAGCAGGGATTGCTTTTAGTTCGGGGGTTGGGAATTTACTTAAACATGAATCCCCAAAGAGTGGAACCACCTTAGTTCTGTTTAGCTCTACCTTAATTGTGTTGAAATGTTTCAGGAGATAGTTATTATATGAAATATCATCCATCACTTAGAAATTTATGTGAAATTATTTTAGAGTATGAATTGCAAGAGTTCCTGGACTTACTAGTAGACAATTTTGAGCTGTGCAAAAAAAAATCCATAAATTTTGGGATGAACATTAGTTCTCTTGTAATCTAGCTGAATTATATTGAAATATACATATAATTAGTACTATATCTATAGCGAATAAGAAAATTTTGGTGGAATTACCCTGGGTGTATACCTCTTTAGCAGGATATATGCCTTGATTCTGGAATCCTGGAAAATATTCTCTGGTTATATTAAAGGGTATAGAGATATAGACTGTTAAAGCCCAGGGAAGCCTGTGTTTTATGTTTATTGCAAATCTTGTTGGCACACGAGTGTATATGATGTCATGTACATCCTTTGTCTTCTAGAATTCCAGAAATCAACGAGCACTGTTATGAAATTTTGTTGTTATAATCCAAATTTTTATACCTGTTTGCACAGCAAAATTTAAATGCTTAAAGCCTACCAATTCATAAGGTGTAAGCTTATATTTCAGATTTGGTTCCTGAAACATGTCCTTTTCCTGGAAGAAGATCTGAGAGGATGCGCATTGGTCAGAAATAGGCACAAATTCCCAAGCACCAAAGATCTTAGTATTTCAGAGCTCTTTGCAGCTGGATTTCAACCTAATTTGGCACATATATCGTTGTTGACCTCAGACAGAATAATTCAGATGTTTGAACCTCATAGATGTGTAGCCAAACACGAGTTGTCTTGTTGCATGTATTTTTAAACATCTGCAAGCTGAGCTGGGAAGCAGAATGCAAATTTTAGGACTTGAGGATACCTGTGAGGTTATGAAAATCCCTTTGGGACTCTGGGGAATCCTGGAGCCTACGAACATATGTTTTTTCTAGGCACGCTGTATTTAGAAATTTAGTATTTGGTGTAATTTCTAGTAACTCAAGTACAAGTGACAATAGTAAGTAGCTCATCAATGATTTAATAGTAAATGTTCAATCTGACATAATATTTTTTGTCGAACCTTTTAATGCGTATTCCATGAGGGCTGGAGGAATTGTTTCCTGCAGTTCATATTTCTGCTGTATTCAGATATAGGAATAATGTGTTGTTCATATATGCCAAAAGAGTTTAATATTATAGCCAGTTAACACTCTCAGAATTGTTTCTTTCAAAAGCTCTCTTTTACTCAGGTAGGTACCAATACATAGACAAATGAGATTTCCAATAGACTGCAGAGGAATTCCCATGTCTCTTAGTTAGGAATAGGAAGGGGCTAACTTCTCAGTTCATGATCATGTGGGGTTTAGATGGATAGTTTTGAGTTAGCACTTTGAAACTATTGGCTAATATAAAGATGTGCTGATTGTTTTAGCTTGATTACATGTTGCATATGTATATATATATGTGCCCTATTTTCATTATACAGTAATTTTTGCTTGAGATATTCCATTCTCTCACCATGTTTCTTTAAGAGCACCATTCTCTCACCATGTTTCTTTAAGAGCAGTGTGGGGAAGCCTGCATTTCAGCAGGATGTCCTACATTCACCAGTTGACCTTTGAGGGAGAATTGTATCTAACCATTGATTTTTGAATATACTTATATTGTCTGCAACCATGGGTTTGATTCCAAGAAGTCATCATTTGGTCCTTCACCATTATAAAGCCTATAGCATGAGCTCTGTTGAGATTTTTTTTTTTTTCTCTGGAGGTTGTTCTCATAAGCGCCTATAATCCAGGATTCTCTCAGCTACAAAAAACACGTTACTGCTCTTTTTTGTAATGGTAAGCTCTTACTTTTGGCCAAACTCTGTTTAGTTACAGGCCTGTAACTTACAGCCACCCTCTTTTACCAGCCATCCTGAATGAAGCTACATTTCAGTGACTGGTGAAATGACTTGTCTGTGCAGCAATTCATAAGGTGCTCTCAAATCTTTGAAAAGTTGCAGTCTGTTTTCAGAAACATTGTAAGCATTGATTAAAACAGAAGAGATCTCTAGCAGTAAGGAAACAGGCATGTGCCGTCATGTGCTATGACCCAACAACACAAATTCAGTAGGTTCAAAAGTTCCCTTAGGCTTGCTTAGTTCCAGTCTGTAAGGTCTTTTGTTGTAAAAGCTGTTGTTTTATGAAAGCGAAGGCAAAAAACTACACGGGCCCTTGCAAGTTTGTGAGTTCATTTGGCATCCCCGTACAGGATCTGCTGCCGGTATGCATTCGCAGATGAGACCAAACATGCTGTCATCTCTCCACAGCGATCCCTTTTCTTCTGAAAATCTTATTTTAAAAAATGGAAAAAATATGTTAGTCTGGGAAAATAAGTTTTCTCGCTTTCAGTTTTAACAGGTGAGTGGAGTGGATTGCCTGAGGAAGCAGTAGAAATTGCCATGTATGTTTCATATAACATTGGGTCATGTTTGCCTCCTCATCTTCAGTGAAGAAGCAGGAGTTGCTTCTCTGAATAGTCCCCTCACTGATCTTATTTGACTAAACAATGTCTAATACCCTGGCAGTGATGACTGAACGTGGTATCTTTTGCAGTCAGTGAAGGTGAAGAGCTGTGGTTGTGATCTTTTTCCCATCTATGCCATGGAAATTAGCTGTATTTTTCTCCCATGTGCCTCAGTAAAATGTTGACCTTGAGCTTTGCAAGTTTGGGGTGAAGAAAAAGGAGAGAAATTACTGAGCTCCATTCCATCAAGCAAAATATCCAGGAACAAGATCCAGATGGGAATTCAAATGTATTTCTGAGCACTACAATCACCATATTTAGGAGCGATGATTTGGTACATCAGCAACCAGGAGTAGAAAAAGGCCTTAGCTGGTATAATTTCAATTGGGGATGATAGATTGCAGTAATTTTCTGACTATATGCATTATAAGAGGTTGCTATATGAATACCTGATCCAGAACAAATGTGTTAGAACTTCACCCTTATATACTCAAATACCTTTTCATGTATATAGGAGTCTTTTCAAATCAAAGAGCCAATAACTTACAGGGATGCACATTGTCTGGGAAAAAGAAGCTCCTCTGAGACTTGCAGTTTTGCGATGTTGAACTGGGAAACAGCTGCCTGAGCAGTTTCAGGAGAATGGAAACAAGGAGGGAGATCTGCTACAGCTTGTCTGCAGAGAACAATAGTGCGTTGTGGTTTTCTGGGTTTTCTTCCCTCATAATTGTGACACTTTTGATTAACTGAAGTTTTTGGTGGTGTCTCAGCATGAGGTGAACTGAAGTGTAGAGCCTGTTAAAGACCTAGTTCAACTATAAAGTGAAGAAAAGCTTAATTTATAATGAGCTTGAAAGGAAACCATGTTCTTGGGGAAAAAAAAAATTAATCAGGGGCTACCAAGTCAAGCTTTTATGTGAGTCTAAGTGTATTTGGCAGGATGGCTGTTCTTGTGGGTTTATTTCTGTCATGTCTTAACACCCGGCTTGTCACAAACTAGCTCCAGCGGTGTCATTTCAAACAAGGATGCCACCTATATTGTAGAAAACAACCTTTACACCTTCTGTTTCTCAGGATTTGCTGACAGAGCAGCAAAGTTACCAGAAATCATCTTTGTCTCACCTTATGCTTTCGCTCCACAGATGCTGGGAGCTCGCTGAGCCATTGCCGACCCTCGGCAGTGAGGCCGTGCTGAGCAGCGGGGCTGCCGTGAGCCTTTTCCCACATCCTGGTGGAGCCCGGCGCCAAACACAGCAAAACCCTCAAGGGGGTAACACAGGTGTGTGAAAAATGTTGGGAACATGGCTCCTTATTGATTTTACATTAATGTTTGACACATAGCATGGGGATAATATTCTGGTGGCAATTACCCTCAAGACATGCACCATTATACAAAATAAATGTCAGCGCTTGCCCTCCATAGCGCACACAACCTTCTAACTTGCACAGTTAATTTGAAGATTTTGAAATTTTAGGTTGTCCACTCCTCTCTCCTGGCAGAGCACAATTAATTAGTATGTCCTGAAATAATTATTAAAAAAATAATGTCAGGGATTTTTTCTCCTCCTTGTTGCTGTTCTTAGGAGACTTAGAGCAAAAATAAATGTTCAGGCTATACAAGAAGGATGAATGTTTAGATCTGATCTATCCTGCTCTCTGCTGCACCTTTCCATAGCTCCCTCAGCCTTTCTGATGGCTTCTTAGTAAAGGTCCAGTTTCAGATAGCCAGTACTGGAGAGCACACAGAGAAAATGTTGGTGTTGAGCATAGATTAATTTCTGATAAATCACAAGTAAAGTGAATAAAGGTAAAAGTCAAGTTCCGATAAAAAACAAGTCAAGTTCTGATAAAACATGAGTGGGGCCTCATATTTGGAGTTGTGTGTATATATATATTTTTTAACAATTCTGATATTTTTCTTGAATTTTGGTTTCTAAGTTATTATGATTGTGCTCAGGTACAAGCTGAAGTTTTTGCAATTTTATTGTCAGTGAAGGGTGCATGCTTCACAGCTAGAGACTCAAATCCACTACACTCTTAGTCAAACAAAGGTGCACAAAAAAGGGAAAAAAAGACTCCTGCGCTCTATTCTGTCAGAGTGTAAGCATCGATAGTGTGGGAACACTCTGAGATTTGCAGAGAAAAGTTGTGTTCATTTTTTCAGTCCTCTCCTGAGAATGACAACGGTAAACATCACTGTGGAGAACACTGTCCACTGACATGTGGAGAGAAACATCGAATTAACATATTTTATTGCCTGTGAAATAATTTTATTGTTACTGTTTTGAACCTGAAAATAGGCCCAGAAAAGTCCAGGGTGTGAGCTTTCCATGATCACCCAGACTAGCAGGAGCTGTGCATCTCGTGCATGTAGCTGGTACCTTCTAGGATGAGAACTTGATTTTTACTGTAAATTTTCTGGAGCTCTCTGTTCCTTTCAGTGGTTTTTAATTTCTCATAGAAAAAAAAAATTAAAATGCGTAAATTATCATGTTGGTAAGTTTTAGAAAAGGAAACATAATATTTTCATAAAAACAAACATGTTTTTAGAAGAAATTCCTTTCCTTAGGTTGGAGAAATGATTGCATACTTCTCACTTTCAGTTTCCTCTGTGAGTTAAGAGAACAAAAACAAGCATGTTGGGCTATGGTTGTGTATTGCCTGTTTTAACATTAAAGGAGTTACTTAATTCAGTCACTCTAAAGTAGTGAGAAGCAGTAGAGATACCGAATTAGCTGCTTAAAATAAATGAATTCTTTTTAGACAATACAGAAACATCGAGTTGTTCACTTAAACTGAAACAGGAGTTACCTTGTCATCTCTTTCTCAAGTTTTGGGCAGGTAGTACATTCAAGGCTTAAAGAACAAAGAATCATAAGCTTCAAACATCTCTTCTCCTTATGTTCTTTTGAATTACTGTACAGTAATTTATGTAAGTGGCTTCTGTTACTCCTTTAATGACTACCTACTTTTCTTGCTGTGTTTTCTTGCATAGGATCACAGGATGACTACACAGCTACTTCAGTGATATCAGTAATGGACTAGATAATGTTAGATTTCTGTACTGAAATATCTCCACAGTATGTAAAAAAAGGAAAAAAAAAAAGTTTATGCTTTTCATGCTTGAAGAAATATAACACTGATTAGAAACTACGTTGTTAAGATTAAGGCAGTCAAAGGGTATTACTTGAATCTGTGCTAGCTTTTTATATCTTATTTTTAAATGGTACCACAATACATTTCACAAAAAAATAAATAAAATTATGACATTTGACTGCGTACCATTTTCAGTGTTCTTTAATTCACAAATATTTTCATTTCTTCCCTAGTATTCTGTAAATTTTATTATTCAGAGTAAGTTACTGTGCATGTTTTTAACTGGATATTACGCTAAAAGTATTATTTATTGTCTTACTGGCAATATGCTTTCCAAGCATGAGTGTAAATGGTATACCAAGTTAATTGAACAACATTTTTGTATTACTTACCCTGTCAAGCACATAAGCTATTTTTCAACAAGATAGAAAATGTATTTCAACCTTCAGTTAGACAGAAAGAGTCTTATCCAATTTTTATTTAATGACAGTATTTAATTCAGATGTTTTCTAAGAAAAATAATGAGGGGTATTTAATGTTTTTTTTCAGCAAGGAAAACAATACTGAGAACAGCAGACACTGTTTATCTGGAGTATAAAACATTTCTCTGCTCGTAGGAGATGCAAATACCATTTGTTTCATCGTATCAACAAAGTTCTCATGGATTGGATTATAGTTAGCTTATAGCTTCTGGTACAGAAAATTTATTTTGAGATGCGGTTAAGGCATCTTACTTACAGGCAGTAAGCCTGTAATAGTTTATTATGTTGTGAATTTCTGTTGCTTATTCCTATTGTGCAGGTAATGACTTTGGGGGTGGAGAGTGAAATGAAATTCCCCATTGAGTAGATAAACACCCATTTATTACTGCTTCTCTGGGTGCCAAAATTATAGACTAGTTGATAGTGAGAACCTCTAACAGTTTTTAGCCTTTGACTCTAGATGAGTGAGGTAATCACATGACTCCTATTGCCTCCAAAGAAAAAGCTTCTCTTCAGAAAGAGTGGTGGAAAGACTGTTGCTGCATTATTAACAAAAAACAGAGGCAACACAGAATCCCCAGTGTCTCAGGATGATGAGGTGAGACTTTGAATTGTCCCATAGGAAACAGTTGTATTTTATTTATTTTCTTCCAGCAAGTTTTGCATTTCCTTTGTTGCCACAGGCAGCTGTAATGCTTTCAAGTATAGAGCACAAAATGCAAATAGCAACTCTACAGTTGATAAGTGGTTGGAAATGTTTAGTGCCACAGAATGGCAAACCTGCTTGGAATGTGTTGTCTCATAAATACGTTTCTATTTTGTAGTACATCTGCTTAGGTTCCTGGGTAGCTTTGACTAGTAAGGAACAAAGTGCAGGGGTGCTCACACTCTGCTCATGTCACAGCGCTGCCAGTATGGTATGGTAAAATACTTAGGTGAGTGCCAAAAGAGAATAGTATTGCTTCAGTGAAAAAAAATCACTGTTGCTGATTTCTAGTGACAGACTTTGAATTGGTGAAGGCTATGTAGTCAGAGGCTCATTGTTTCATTAATGACAGATGACATAATTCAATGATGTCATTTAAAATTAACACTTAGTAAGGAATCACCTATGCTTAACATGTAATATCATCACTTCTATTTTGATGATTCCGATTCAGTGCTCCAGCAGGGCCCTGTCTTGGAGACACTGGCTAGCAAGTTTGGCTGGTAATGTTTAACAAGAGCCAGGGGAACGATGACACCTAACCTGTGTGAGATATGAGGAGCAAGGGAACCCCTCTGGTCTAGTACATCCCTCTTGCTTACAGTGCACTGCCACTGGCACCTCTTTCAAAACGAACCCTTTATCTTCATAATATATTTCACTTCATTGTATTTCTTGCTTAATGTAAGGAACTTTGCTCAGGTGTATGAACACATGATGTTTATTTTTGTGCCCCTTGTTTTTGAATAGCAGCTCAGAATGGGTGTATGTGAAATGTCTGTTAACCTATGAAATACTTAGCTAATGAAACTATACGCTTTAGAAACAATACGCATTGGATGATGTAATGATGCAAGGGTGTATCACACCACAAAACAGTGCAAAATTTAAATTAATGAAGTTTGAGTTTTGTTTTGTTTTGTTTTTTTGTTCAAATGATTTTAAGTTAGGCAGATATTTGTTTTTATTGCCCATTGACAGTTTTATTAGTAAATACTGCTGCAGGACAGTTTTAGTTTAAAAACAGCAGCAATCAGCAAGTGTTAGGTGCAGTAGGCAAGTGCCATTTGAGCATGTTGACAGCAAAGAGGATAATGCCGTAGAAGTTAACAGTGTGTTTGCAGTTGCGTATCATACTTTAGTTGGTCCATGACTTACATATAAGTCCAAGGAAAATCAACCAGGAGGATCAGAATTCTAGAAAACTTTCACAAAAAACACAGTTTGAAAGAATTAGTCTGTTGAAGAAAAGATTTAAGATTCAGATTCAAATACATGAAAGGCTGCTGCAAAGCGGAAAGTTATAACTGTCCTCTTCATCTATGGGGAACAGAACAAGAATAATAATGCACTTAAATTGTAGTGAGGGAGACTTACATTAGACGTTAGAGAAACAATTGTAAATGTAAGGTTAGTGAAGGACAGCAGCTGATTGATTGGAGGTGCTGCAGCATCTCTATGGGTGATTTTGGGAATGAGTTAGGCAAACGCTTGTCAGAGACAGGTTAAGCGATCGTGTTTGGGAGCAGAGGGGTGGGCGAAATGGCCTCCTGACATCCCTACCCACGCTGCCTAACCCAGGTCCCATTTTACACTGTGCTTGGAACTCAGTGATGTTAGAAACTCTGAAATAAAACAGCTTCTTTACCCTAAACTGTTTTATGATCGTATGTCATTTTTTTACTCATTAGTGTATAACATAAACCTTTAAAATACTTTTCACCAGCAAGTTTCCAAAGGTTTCTTTTCCCAAGAAGGTTTTTGAGAGAATAGTCAACTGCAAACCAAATTTGGATTTGACTTGTGAAAATGCAGCATGTCTGTTCAATACTATTTAAACCCTGGTTTTGTATTAGTTGGCCGTATTCTTTATTCATATGTTGTGAATGAAGTCTTTCTCTAATAATTTGAAACAAAATTTGCACATTGTCATTGCGTAAAACTGAACCTCAGAAATTTATGGCTTAAGTTCCATTTTTATTTAAGGAATACTTCATGAAATTAATCAAAATGGGGATTGCAAAATGACCTTTTTTTTTTTTTGATGTAGGAGGATAAAAAAATAAAGTCCCTTTTATTCTGAGTCTACGTGGCATTGCATCATTTCCCACATCAATTTAAATTTTTGTTCTCTAGAGAAGGTGTTATTTACAGTGAAATCCTACGGTATTCAAAGTAATATGTCTGGTTGCAGCTGATGAAGACATTGTTTTCTAGAACGGATGGTAAAGTTCATCGGAGCATTAAAGAGGTTATTCTTGGTATCTCATATGTAGATACAGTCTAGACACTTGAATAATCAGGAGAGTCATTAGAATGTCTGCCTCTAAGTATACCAGTGCTGGTGGTGAGAAAATAGAAATATTTTGTGCTCATCATTGTCTTCCCCATTTTTCTTAGCATCTGACCTTTCATGGTTAGATATTAATTTGCCCTACTTACAGTTTATCTTTCCATTTCTTCTTTTGGTTTCAGTTCAACAGCTAGAATGGGAAAATAATATTGGATCCCCATTGATTTATTTTCATTGAATGATAACAGAATTTACCCAATTGATATTCTGCAGTCCTAATTAATTTTATTTACAGCATTGGAGATTAGAAAAGCACTTTCTAACAGAAATCAAACCCTTGTTTTTCACAAATGCTTGTTCCAATGTGCTCTTAGGTTTGGAAAAAGATCAATGCAAAGGTCTATCAATATTTTTTAATTAGAAAAAAATTTAATTGTGATCTCAGACTTCAAATATATCCGTGGTCTTTCTGAGTACTAAAATAGTGGCATATGTGGCTCCTGCTTCTCTTAAGACTCTTCTTTGAAAAGCACAATTAAAAGTGTATTTTTGCCATTGCTGCCACCACACATTAGTTCTACAGCCATTTTAAAGGGGGAATTTGCTTTGAGTTCAACAGGATGGGGCAGAAGTGCTACACGTGAGAGAATACATTCTAGTGGGTTTTTTAATAGATTTAGAAAAAACACTGTTTGTCTTACAGAAACAAGTAAAGGGCCTCCTGTGACACATAAGATTTTGTAAGCACACTGAACTGGCAATCAGCTAATCTCTAGTGTCAGAATGATATCAGTAATTGGATCCCCTATGAAACAGCAGGAGTCAGTGGTGGGTGGATTGTTTCTTTGCAGTGCAGTGCAGGCAGCTGAGTTCTTCGTGCTCAGCTGCGAAGTTGTGGGAGCATGATTGCCACAGTACCAGGAGGATTGAGGCAGGTTTTTAATTACTGCTTTATTGAATTATTTGGTATTATTTCTTGCAAGTGCGCAATGAAGCACCATGTGAGAATACTAATTTCTACTCGGTTAATCGTGGGTGGCAGCACTTCCGCTGCATGTTTGTAGCTTGCTTGTATCTTTTGGCTTTATATCAATCATGAGAGATACCACTTTTACATTTCTATAGTTAACTTAGGTAAATTTTTGAGTCAGAAATAAGATTATTAATGTGCTTCTGATATGATTGAAAGTCACAGGAGAGTTTTCGGCTTTACAGAGTACCACCATGGGAATGCCTCGTTGTCTGAGAACAAAACCAACCCAAAATGTAGAAAGCAGAAATAAGAAAGCATTTTATTTTCTGTTGTTTGTAATACGTAGGCCTGTTTTGACTCAACTAATTATCAGAAGCCCCTGTTCTGCTGTGAGTATTTTCACCAAGAGCAATAACTCCTACAAGACAGATGTCCTGATATTTTAAAAGAGTAGTTTAAATATGTATGTGTATGGTTTTTTGCATCTATTTGATGTTTAAATTAATTTTAGAGACAGCTATGGATGTATGATGCTCTTTCTCTTTTAACTGCCTCAGTCCATACTTCTGTGAAATAGTATAGCATATTTTTCAAGCTGTTTAGGGCCCTAAAAGGCTAACTTTTTAATCACTAAAGTGCCAAATAAAGCCAAGCCTTTGAAACTGTATAAAAAATGGTTACCATCACATAATGTATTTAGCGTGACCTGAACAACAGCTTCAAGCTTTTGAAGTTGATTTTTTTCCCAGCTTTGACATAATTTCCCCTCGCCCGTCACCTGCAACTGTTATTGAAGCTTGAGTGAGTCACAATACTTGGAATCTGTTTTCCTGTCTTATGTTAAATTTGGAAGACCTCAAAGTCAGTCCCTATTCAGATTATTTCCATTGAGCAGAACTGGAAATGGAGAATGTCACTGTGGGGAATATATATAGGTGGGAAATAGGGAATATATAGGCAGGGGAATACACAGAGGGAGCATTTTAAGATGGGTTTTATTTATAATTTATGTTTATGTGTTCTACATTTACACTCTATTTTAATAACTTCTTAAGAAATTAGCTTAGTTTCAGTGTTTATCCTCCATCCACAGTGTCACTTTATTTGTTATCTTGCAGATCAGAACCACGCAAATAGAGAGAGAAGAGTGTTGTGCGTTCTCAGCTAGGTGCCGTTGCTATATGCACTGTAACAACAGTAAACCGTCTTTTCATGCAGGATTAAAACTGGCTTTGTGAAGAGATCAAGGAAGGATGGTTTAAGTCCAGTAAGTTTTAATAACTTTTCAGAGAAAGGCAACTTTTGATCTGACTGGGCATAGAAAAGCAGGGAGTTTCTTCAAGACATCATTGCAAAGAGGAATCATCAATTGGTCTAGTAGTTACTCAACCCCATTTTTTGTCCTTTAATTTTGTAAAGTATATATTTTTCTCTCTTTGAAATTAATTACTTCCCTTCCAAGAACTGTTTCATGGAAGTTAGTTCTTTAAATGAAAGTATTTACTATTGGTGAGCTCAAATTGGTTTTGTCTTTTCTGACCTCAGTAGTTAAATAAAAAAAAAATTAGGCATATCGGCCTCATTTTATTATTTGCCTAATGAATGCTATACATAGAAGTAAAGTCTCCTCTTGCAGTTCTTAAATATCGAGTATGTCTTTACCCAACCTTTACTGGGGTGCTAGCCCTGGAGCATTGGTTCAGAGGTGGGTTTGGGGTTTTTCCTCTTCCTTTTCAAAACTGCTGCTCTCGTAGACACACACACCCCCTGTTATGTTGGGTTGTTTTTGTTTGTTTGTTTGTTTGTTTGTTTTTAACATTGTTTCCCAACCACTACCTCCTGCCATAATTTCCTGAGCCTTAAATTTTTTTTCTTCCCTACTTTAAGCAAGTATTCTGTGAGAAGGCATTATGTTCAGGATTTTGCTGCAGCCACTTTTCACATTTAGACTACTGTTTTTCCAGCTTTTATTGGCAGATAGAGCAAAGTGATAAGATTGCTATGTAGGAAAGTTGGACAAATACATCAGCGCTGTACTTGGCAATGATATTTTTCCAAATAACCTATATTCTTGGTTGTTTTTTTCATATTCTAGATAATCCCAGTATCACAGTTTCAGGGTCTTAATCAGATCCCAGCTTGGTGGTTAGCACTTCTCTTTTGATATCTTTTTTTCCAACAACATTATACAATTATACAAAAGGTAGTTTCCTTCCCTTTGTCTTTTTATGTGAGAAATGCCACTTAGGTTTTGTTTTACATTGTCCAAATATACATTTTTTTCACCTGCTGTCTCTGTGGCTTGATGTGCAGTGAGACAGCTTCTTGGTTCCCAATTCTGGGTTGCTCTGACAGGCTGTATGGACTAATTGGTCTCTGCCATTTTCTTGATCTTTATCTCCTTTCCCTTGCTATCCCAGTTAGAGTAGAGCCTCACTGAGAACAGCCCACAGGAAAGTGCTCTTCTTGAGTTTCTGACAACCACCTTGTCTCTTGCCTGGTGCTACTATTAACGAAACAAAAGCAAAAGTCCTCATGTGAGCTTCTTGCAAGTAGTGAGGAGTCCAACTGTGAATTAAACATCTTTTGCCTACATTGCAGCTAAGAAAGAAACAGCTGAGTGATGTTTCTGTGGCACAGATTGATAGGCTTTTTAAGAACACCAAAGAGGCTGTTAAGTTTTTTGTATTACATTTATGTTTCTTTAAAAAAAAATAAAAATTAATACTATAATGTCACATTTATTAGGATAATAGTATTAAGAACTGACTCAGAAGGTAGGTATAGTATAATTACAATACTCCATTCTCACACACTATATATAACTTTTAGTATCCTTCTGCTCTTCAAACTGAGTAAGTCCATACAGAAATGCATAGCATTTCATTTCAGAAAAATGAAGGAAATTAATGCTGTGATTTAATCTTTATCTACCTGCTTCACTAGAATTTTAATCCACTTGGAAAATTACAGAGAAGCTTTCTATTCATGGTGTTTCATGACATTATTTTAGAAACATTTTCTCATTAATTGATACTATCGTAAAGCGGAATGGTCAACTTTTTAATGTGGAATTCAAGTTGGGAATTTTCAACATATACAGAGGGACAGAACATTTGATGCATTTAGATTTAAAGTTCCACTTTAAAAAAAGTG
>VZTL01027008.1:45185-61296 GCA_013400535.1 Scopus umbretta | reverse complement strand
TATATATATATATATAATATCTCAGTTACTGAGATGCTGAGGAAGTTAAGCCCTTTACTTACTCATCTTACCTGTCCCCAGGGAAATGCTATTACCTTGTGATAAACATCATACTTTGAATCAGATGCTCTTATTTCATTTCTCACCTCTGTGAATTCATCTATGTTTACTTTTTTTTCCAATGTGTCTACAATTTCCAGCTTCCTGTCATAGATTGCTAGTAAAAAATGAAGGGATATTGGTTTAGAAAGCAAACAGTTGTGGTTTTGCATATTGTACACATTTTTTTGCACACTGTTATGTTACATTAACTTTCTTCTCATGTTGGATTACATTTATTTGAGGTTATCCTACACAATAGCTGTGCATCTGACTGTATAGAGGCTATCTAAATCTGATTCTTACATATTTCTCTTGCTGAGAATCTCCACTTATCTATTTGGAACTGTATGGTCATATTTATTCTTGACATATGTTGGTGCAAATTGCAATGATTTTAACAGTACTTGCAACAAATTATGTGAGGGAAGAAATTATTTTTGTTTTAACAAACAGATAAAACATCCTTAAGATTCTGGGGACATGGATTCTGCTTTTCGGGAGTGGAATCTGAAAGTCAGTAATTTTCCCAAGAAGCACTATGGGAATATTTTTACTGATGATGATATTCAAAACTATCTTTTGTTCAGCTTCTGGGCTGCTATAATGGAACTGAGAAGGTATGTCAAATGTCGACATAGATTTCTGAATGAGGTCTTTGAGCTCAGACATGCTATTTCTGTTGGCATATTTTTCTGTTCTTTCTTCTACAATATATCAGGAATAAAGAGAAAATTCACCATGGAATGCATTTATCTTGTGTCGCTTAGGACATTCCTAAACAGTACATTATCTTTATTAAACTATAAAACAAAGCTTAATGTTCCATTAATGTATATTGGATGCCATTAAATTAAATATGTTAAGAAATGGAGCCGCACTGTTAGTGAAATATGACATAAAGCACCTCCGGCATCTGTAGAGTAAGCACCTGGACAGAAACTTCCTTCTTAATCTCACGCCCCACATTCACACTGGAGAACCACAGCCACCACAGCAGGAGTGTAAGGGCTGTGTTTGGCATTCGCACAACGTACTACCAAGATAGGATGATTACTCAGAGGAACAATTCTGTAATATAGAAAGGGCTAAGCAAGGGCAAGCTCTAGACAGAGGTGACTTCAGCAGCAAGCAGAAATGCACTCTGGAGGTTCCCTCCTTATCATCCCATCTTCCGGCAAAAGCAGATTTGTTATTGGTGATCATTACAGGCTATCAATGTAAAGGCCTGGCAGCAGGCTATATGTTGCCACTTCGATGTTCCTGGCTCTATCTAGTCAGTTATCATTATTCGGGGAGGTCAAGTGTAAGCTATGTAAAGTGGACAGGAATTACGGCAATCTTTCTGTGCCGAGTGCTCTGATACAGAGGCCCTTGTGCTGTGCGTCACTGGCGTGCCTGGGACTGGCGAAGGGAACGGCCAGACAAGATGTGTGATTTGGTGGAGCGTTAGGTAAGCTTCAGCATTGTCCCTGAAACCATAAAAGGTAATAACGCTGTCAGACACTAATTTTTTCAATCCTACCTTTCCTCCATACCTCCCAGTATGCCAAGCTGTCCATGGGATTTCCAAGACCTCCCATGAGACAAGGAGCGCCGTGGGATAGAGTAGATGAAGGAGGTGGTTAAGGTGATTCTTAAAAATCGTGATAAGTACACAGCAATGTCTGGCTAATGCAGGATGTAAGTGGAAAGGGCCTGCATCTGATCTTTCTCTCTCTCAGAAAGACTTTTTAAACTTCTTTCTGTACTTTTCAAGATCATATTAATGAACCACATGGTGGTTCAGTCTCTTTCCAGTCTGTCTGAAGACTTGTGGTTAATATCCTAGCTGGTGTAACAACCCATGGAGATTCTTCCTCTACTATCAAATTCATTCATTCACTGTTTGCTCACAGTTTGCATCAGAATTCAGACCACAGAAATAAAACTAAAGGAGACACATAGAAAACTTACCTTTTCTCACATCTACGGGAGTAGAAGCAATGACATCCAGAAAGGACCTCAGGGCACTCTGAACCTACAAATTAAGGTAATAGTCAAAGGTCTGTTTCATGCAGAAAAGAGTAGGCAATTACTAAAATCAATCATGTGGAATAATTAGTCGTATGGGCCATCAATGCTTCTTATCACGCGTAGGTGGGCCCTGTTAAATGTAGACCTTGTCTATGTTGTGCTGTGTGCAACCACAGGACAATTTCCTAGGGGCCTTGTGTGACTTGTAAGAAAGATGCTTGTACCAAGAGGTGTATTACAATTACTGCAAATCTCATCTTTTATGAGCTGCAGTATCAATTTGTATGAGTCGCAGGGGTAGAAAGAAGATTTAATGGAGGCCACAGGAGAGCAAGAGTGGCTGCGCCGGACCTTTTTAAGGGGATTCTGAGGGACAACCAGCTGCAGAGAAGGACATCCAGTGATGAGGTATGTATCCAACAGCCTCAGGAGTGTCTGAGGGGGATTTAGCTTCCCAGGACCTCTGTGGAGAATGCATCGCAATCCTTCCATGTGTTCACGGGGAATCAGGGCTTGGTGAGACTAAGTGGTAGACAGCGACTTGCACCCTGGCCCTAAGGCATGTCAGAGCCATTACCCATCCTTGTGCTCCATGCTGCCATGCCAGGGCAGACGGCACTATCCCAAACTTCCTTTTCCTCCTGTCTGGAACGATCATAGCAGTGTGTTAACAAGGATCATCTCTAGTTACCAGTGCAACAGGTATTCTGCCACTGACATCCACTGTCCAGTCTTTGAACTGACTTGCCAGCACCTCTTTTCTCATCTTTTTCACCTGAGACTTCATATTGTCCACCTGCTCCCTTTCCTTACGTTTGTTCTTTGCCTCAGACTTCATCCTGGCCAGCCTGTAGGACATGGGAATATGGTTTAGAAAGATACCGTCATAAACATATTTAAGCTAGATTAAGCCTATCCTGAAGAACAAAAGGAAAGGAAATAACTTCTTACTGAAATTCTCATCCTTCTAGTACAAGAGGATTTTTTTCCAAAGTAATACTTGATGTATGGGGCACAAAATTACTAGTGTGACTGTTGGACTAGATACTATTAATCTGTCTTTTCAGAGGGCAGCTCCAAGGAGGTGAGAGCATTTATATTCTGCCTAGTGTAACTATGGTTCTGAAGAAAAAACCTGAGTGTCAGATACGTGCACGTGGAGAGAGCCTCTGGTAGGCTATACGGTAGGCATTTAAGGGCAAATCAGCTGTACAGCTCTCCTGCTTTGTGTAGTTTCAACAGTGGTAAATTTTACCTTCACATTTATAATGGCATTAATAATTTATTGTGTAGATGTCCTTCAACTTTCTTTCAATTTTAGCAGGAACAGAGGTGCCTAATTTTGCTACACTTGACTTACCGATGAAATTGCAGCAGTATGCATTTGTCTCAAAGCCTAAGTACCATTTCACATAAGCACTTCACAGGCAGAGAACAATGTTCAATGAAATTTCTTAAGCAGTCTCACACAATAAAGTCCTTACTGCCTTAGGACAGGGATAATACACCAACCTCTCTGTCATTCTGAACACATAATGTTTGCAAGCTTGGACTAAAAGTACCTCCCTCTCCTCTTCCTTCCGTTTTCTTTGCTTCTCTAATCACCCAGCCATGCTTTTCCCAATCCTCCATTTTGCACAACAAAAAAAGTGAATAAAAGTGATCCCACAGAAGTCATCTGCTTTGGTTTTGACTTTGTTCATTTATGAAATGGAAAAAAAAGCCTTTAGGAAGTGCAAAATGCTTAGAGCCAAAGGATCAATATGGGGGGAACAGTTCCTGCTCACAGAGGCTCCTGGAATAATCTCTGTTTTGAGACCACTGCCCTGCTCTCCTCTGTGGCTCTCACTTACACCCTCTATAGCTAGTCAGAGTGAGGGCAATTTTTTTTTGCACCTGAGAACACACTAGTCCAGCAACTATATTTTAACTAATGATTTCTGCTCCCTTTTTCCTTTGTGTTTCACATATTGCGAAGATGGGCTGATCCTGTCCCTACTCTCTTCTGTTGCTATGGGGTCATCCTAGAAATTATAAACCAATGATATTTTCCTTAATGAATAGAAAGGCCTGTTTAACATGTACAGCAATACACTTTGATCACAGTCAGTTTTATCACTAGGTACTTGTTCTTCATGGTCACTTATCACAGAGGTTTCTTAATGAATAACCGGCTTCCTTAATCAATCGTGAGCATTGCACAAGTGTCTGCTGAGGCAGTTCAGCCTCCAGCACTTTGATAACAGGGGAAGTGTAAAATAATTTCCTATCTTTTGACTCCTCCACAGGCACAGCAAAGAGGAGATACGGAGCAGGTAGCAAGCTAAGTGGACTAACAGATTTTTCTCCAATGTATGCTACAGACAGAAGGAGAAAACCAGACCATTTCTAGCTGCAGCTCCCCCTCAGGAGCAGTCTGCAAGTTGAAAGCAGAGCTCAGGCCATGCTAGGAGTTGCCAAGGTGCTCTGGTGATTAATCTGGGCAGTGCCCGGCACAAGTTACATTGCGTGCTGCACCGGTGCTGTGCTGCGATTTTGCATTTACTTCTAGGGTCCTAAAACACCAGGCAGCTGCATCCTCTGCGCGATGTCTCTGGTGTGGGACAAGATGTTTCCCCCCTAGATAACAATGGCAAAACAGGCTATAACAGTGCTGGGCACCCATTTCAAAGTGAGCTCATTTCAGTATCAGACATTTTCAGAGAAGATGAGATGGCAGCAAGGGTGACTTCTCCCTGCGGAATGAAACATGTTTCTTCAGGAAGACAGCTGCCTAACTCCCACACAAGGATGGTGACTCAGACTGAAGGACTACCAACCCTGGACAAATAAAGTCTCTGTTTCAGGTATGAATCCATTTGGATAAGGAATTTCTCCCATCTGTTCTCCTGCATGCCTTGACTCCCTGTCAGGTGGCAGTTAAGGAGAGACTGGAGGAAGCCTGAGAGAGCTCACTGAGGACTGGTAAGCTTTAGTTAAGAACCCATGGTGAAATCCTGCCTTTCCTGAAGGTGATGTCAAGGCTCCTGGCAGCTTCTCTGAGGCCAGAATTTCACTCCTCATCTTTCTGGTGCTTATGTGAGAGATTCTGAGTACAGACTGGCATTTCTCTCCTAACAGTTTTTTCCTGTTTAGAAAGCCACTGACTCACATTAGGAGTCTCAGTGCTACATGGTGTTGGTAAGGTCCTCTGTGCTGCTGTGGTTTAAGAATCCTATGCAAATCCCACAATACAGCCATCACAAATATGTAAATCCTGAGCTGCTGTGAATGCAAATCCCATGATACTACTACAAGCAAATATGCAAAACCTGCTACAGCTACGGCTACATAAACCCCCGTGGCAGTGCTGTCTACAGAGAGATTGATTTCTACAAGTCTTGATAGTCACCTCCTTTGCATCAGCTCTGATAGCCACAAATTGAGAACCTGTCTCCAAATGTAAACATGGACTTAACAGCCAAGGCCAAGATAACATGTCACTGGTAGCCAACACTGCATTCTACAGGAAAATCTGACCTCTCCAGAAATAAGCTCTGATTCACAATGAAATCTAAGAGTATTTCAGCAGGAAAAAAAACCACCCACCTCCAAACCCAAACCCAAACAACAACAAAAAAATAATCCCAAAACATCAGGAAATTTTATGAATTTTAATTCAATTTCTGTTGCAAAATAAAAATAAGGTATGGTTCTGAACTTCCTGTATCCAGGTGTCCCTCTGTGAAGCAATATGAACGGTGAAAGAGTCCCCAAAACAAAGGTGTGGCAAGGCTGGCATCCTAAACACCCCCCCAGAACAGTCTGTGCTTGAGTGAAAGCTTGCTGAAAAAGAAGATGGTTCCCCATATAATTTGTTTCAGTGGACCAGCATTTAAAAAATAAAAATGAAATTCGAAAACTTTTACCAGCTCTGGTTGTACTACTGTACATCTGCTTATGAAGAAAAACCAAAAAGCTGAGCTCTTACACAGTGACCACGATCAGTCAGTTATAATTATTTTTATCTGTGGGGAAAAAGGAGGTAAGTGACTGTGTGAAATTCACTTATCATACTGCTTTAGATGTATTCACACAAGGCATGTTCCTATGAACTGTAACAGTATGTGGACTAGAAATGTAGAAAGACAGAAACTCAGAGCAGTAGACAGAGATCTGACATACTCTTTTATTCATTATAATACTGGGAATGTCAATTATCTTCACTTAGACTTTATGCATAAGACATGTCAACATTTTACTTCCCCAATTCCTGACACTGCAACCCTGAACCAATTTTCAAGCTGTATGTGCTATTTATGCAAATGGAAGAGACGGCCATTCAAACAGAAGCCATTATTTGACAAACACAGATCTAGAATAAAGTGATCTAGTAGTGAAGGAGTAATTTTGACATCATTCACAATCACCTCTGGGTCATCTATAAACACATATGTTCACTTCTATGTTTTTCTGAATAGAGCGATGAAAATGAAAGCATTATTGCTCACCTAATGCACTCACATGCTAACCTTAGCATATGGTAAGATGCCGTGGAACCCCCTTCCAATACTCATTAAATGTTATACTAAAGCAAGCAGTCTAGAATACACCCCAGAAATAATCAACATAATAAAATACAAGACAGTTTCTACTTTGAACGGAAAAAAGAATCTGAAAGGAAAGCCGAAATAAAAATCCCAGGAGAAGGAGTTTCTACAATGTGCCAGAACAATATTGTTGTTGGTTTGGTCAAGAGAAATCATCCTGAAGGAGGAAAAAAAGGGTATCTTTTTATTAAGTTTGGAAGAATATAGAAGAAATGATCTGAAAGGTCCGTAGACCTCTGATACTAACACCTGTCCTGAAGAACTGTCACTAACCCAGACCTGTTTGAAAGCAGTTTACGTTCCACATATGCAATTAAGATAGAGTCTACAGAGGAATTATGTACTTGTGAAGGGCAGAATAGTGCCTTAAACAGGAATAACTAGCACTTCATTTTGTGTGACATGTTCTGGCATTGCTCCTGCTTCTCAAGTTTTTATGAAAGACAGCTACCGCCCCTGGCATTGTACTCCAGAAGGTTCGTTTTGTTCGACACTTCGCCAGCCAGGCTGCAGTCACACCATTCCTTTTGTAAAACACAAACGAAGACACCAGCTCTGGTCTCATGACCAGCCACACTTTCAACTCTCACCTCTCTGATGTTGTACCTGGCATCTCAGTTTTTAGCTTCTCCGTGACCATCTTCATTCCTCTCAGGTATGGGCCTGGTGTTGTAGAAATACTATACTGAGGGTTATGTCTCATCAGATATTCTCCAAGAAAATTAATGGGGTTAAATTTGGTTGGTTCTTTGTCTGGTGCAAGCACATTCTTTCTTTCCACTTCCATTAACAGTCTTTCCATTCCTGGGATTAATGTAGGTAGGAGTTTGTCAAGCAAATAGATGCGAGTATCTAGTGACTCTCTCTCTTCACTGAACCACTCTTTGGACAGCCAGTCACAGGGTTCTCTCTTCTTCACCTTTTCTTCTTTTGCCTTCTGTGCGCGAATGGTCTTCACCTTTGACTCCTGCAGACTCAGACACCTCTGCTGTACCTTTTCATAAAAACACTCTTTCCACAGAGCGTAATTACTAAGACACGGCAGCTCATCATTCCCTTGATTTCTCTTCATTTCTGTGGCAGTCACATTCTTACCTCCAACTTTGGGATGTTTTAGACCTGCAGGGTGGGCTGCTACTTCTGGCTGAGCAGCCATAGTTCAATCACTGTGACACAGAACAAAAGCAGCATGTTATAAAATGCCAAAAGATGCAGCAGTGTCCTAGCAGATGACACAGGAAGAAAATCTATTGTTAGGAATTAACTAATATTCTTTTTCTATGTTCCTTTTTTATTCTGTTACTGCTGCTTTGTACTCTTAAATAAATACAGCCCTTTTATTTCAAAGACCAGTAAATTATTTATAAAGATTAATTATGTATCACAACAACCCTTGGAGACAGAGCAACTAAATAAGTGTGTTCCCTTCTTACGGGAGAAGAAACTGAGACACAGAAGAGAAGTGATTAATGCCAGGTCACTTAAAGACTCGGAAACCAAGCGGTGAACGGTGCTTGGAAGTCTTGTCCCCCAGTTCTAACCAGTGGATTCCTCTTACTCCTAGTATCATTATTTCTGTTTAGGTCCCATTCCATGCCCCCAGGAAATCCAGTGGATATGAGACAAAGGAAGCAAGTAATGAAAAATACCAGATGCCTAGGAGCACGGTTTCTCTATGTGCCTTCTTCTGCTTCACCTTTTCTGTGGCTGTGAAAAACAGTGAGGAAGCTTGTCCCATAGACTACTTAATTTCAACCTTGGCAAGTATTTTTTCCTCTGGACATTTTGTTAAGGTAATGAGGACACAGGTGTATGGGTCAGCAGAGCTCCTACAGAAAGGGAAACTCTCTACCATGAACTCTGTAATTAAGCTGTTCACAAGCACTTAATCTGGTAGATTATTCTGTGAAAGACCTACAGAAAGTTGCAATATCTCCCTTTACAATTTCCCAAACTCCACTGTTTTCTTCTCAAAATGTTCATTCTGTGAAATATCAGGAAGAAACTGAGTTGCTTACAAGGCACAATTTGAAAACCATTGCTCTATGTCTCCACACATAACTGTCTGCATCTGGAATGGGACTTACACATACAGTATGGAGCAGAATGTTGCCTAACTACTTGATTCAAAGCATGAAAAATCACCAGCGTGCTGCAAAAAACCCAGCTCAGTGTTAAACAACAGCAAGGGAAAGGTGATATGAATAGAGAGAGCCTAATGCCTTTCCAGATTAAAGATGAAACTCCACTTTGAACTTGCTGCCACACTATCCTTTTCAAGCTCTTATTTAAAAATGCTTTTCACTAAGGCCTTTCAGTATCCATAGCAATACCATTGCTTTTGATATGTTTTGCTCTTCACGTTTAAGCATTTGTAGCTGTTCTGAAGAGAGTTCAGCCTTGCAGGAGATGCATAAATGTGATCTACAGCCCTCCTGGCACACAAATGTAATTACTAATATGTTGACCTTCTGGTTCACAACCATCGTTTGAGTCCATTACTGCTCGGATAGGTAGGATGCTTCACAGCACTACATTTCTATGTCTGTTTTCTCGATGGGTTTGTTGGCATCTTCTGGTAATTTCTTTTCAAAGATGACTACCTGCTGGGGAGGGAGATGGATTTATGGATCAAGCTGCCTGCCTGGCCCACAGAGAGGGTTTTAAGATGGTAGCTGGTTTTGCCACCGAAGGACATGAGCTGTAAAGGAATCCAGATTTATAATGGTAGAAAGAGAAACCTGTCACCCCTGTCAAATTGTTCCTTGCTCAGGTGAGTTTCTTTCAATAAGCTGTAAAACCAGACTCTTTCTGGTTCAAAGCAGGGTGTTAACCAGATGTTCTGGTCGCATTCCAAATCAGCTGGTTTTGTTGTGCCAAAATAAACTGTTCTTGCCGTTTTGAATACTTATGTTATTTTTTAACATGCTTTAGGAAACCTCTCTGCAGTTTCTGTGCAATGTTAAAGTGACAACTGCACTCTGCTTTATGAGGTGGCTGATTCTGAATGATGATGAGTATATTTTCTATACTGATCTCAACCATTTGTTAGGATGATTTTGAGTATTAATAAATGTTTATAAAATATTTCTGTGTTTCTGAACAAAGCAAAACAAAGCAAAAAACAACTAAGTGCAACTGTTCTATCTCAGTCCCATGGCATTCGCATAACTCCAAGAACGGAAGCAGAGCATAGACAACTATGCCCACTGCTTTAACAAAGAAGACTAAGAAGGTTTGGAAGAACACACAAACAGCATGTAACTGTTCAAATAAACAACAAAGGAGTGCTAGAATCAGGCCCTGAAACCTGGAACTTATCAAGGATTGCGGGATGCACCTCCAGTTTGTGTAAGACCCCATTGGCTCATAAACTTCAGCGCTGATGAACATTAGTTGAGAATTTGGCCCGTAATATATAGAGTTCTCGTGGCCTATGACATTCCCAAGCGGAGGCTTGATTGTCCAAATAATAGTAAGCATGGTGCACAGAGACAAGCTTTAGAAACACCCAGGAAATTTGAAATGTGATATAAAGTTTCCTGTAAGCCTTTGTTCAAGCTGAAGGCAAGATAAGCTTTTAATTATTTAGTAGGATGCCACTTTCCTGGCTCCTTTTCTGTGAGAGAAATATTCTTGCTGGAATCCCTGCAGGAACAAAAAGATTATCTTCCCATTTTCTGCACAAAACCCAAATCTTCTCATAAATAAGATTTTTATGGTTTCATTGTTATTCTGTTAGGGGATTTTGATGGGTGGGACAGGGCCAGGAAAGACTGAAGTTTGTCCAGGTAAATATCTTGGTGATGTTTGACACTCTATCGTTCAGAAATAGTTTTGTCTTTCCCTAATGTGCTTCACAGAGCATGTTTATCTCACCAATCACAAAGAGCCCAATACCCTTTTCATGCATGATCTTCTTTTCAATACAATTAAAATTTAAAAAGACTGTCTCTTTTGCTTTCTGAAGCTTTGAAGAACTGTTTTTCTTACCTTTGGAGCAGGTATCAAAATAGATCTTATTCCTCCTGCTTTCAAAGTGGCTTTGCAAATGAACAGGAATTTCATATATGCCCATCTGTTCCCAACCATTAAAAATCTTGAAGTGAATTAGGGATTTCTCAGACCTGCTGTGGAGCCGGGCTGTGAGTTTTACTCCTCTGTGTGTTTGCAGTTGCTAAGCAATAATCCCAAAGGTTGCTATGTCTCTTCCACGACTCAGAATTGCTGTAGGTTGTCTTTTGGCTTTGGCAGCCCAACAGACTCTTCTGTACTGAACTTAGATCATTGCATCACATGACTGAAAATAAAATAAAATAAAAAGGACTATGAATAGCAACAGACAACGTTAAGGGCACAAATAGAGAATCCACAGGTGCCCGGTGACAGGAGGTTTACCTTCAGATTCAAGATTCACAGGGTCCAGAACTGTGGCATGTCCATTACAAGCTGAACTGAGGGCTGCATTAACCAGATGTGAGACTCTATGAGATAAAAAGAAATCAATTGCAAATTCAATTTAAACATTTTCAGGCTCTCTTTTTTGTAAAGAACTGTGTCGCTTTGAAGCAGCCTTCCAGGAAAGGCACATACTGCACTAATAAGTGGGGAGTTTATAGTGCCATTTTGTTAGACTGTCTTTAAACCTGAATCTAAAGGAATTTGATGAATCACCTTTAAGAATTTCTCCTATATTCTTGAAGAATAATATGCAACACAGGGCAAGGAGAAGGGAAAAGACAAAACCATCTACGGCAGCCATTCTGCACTCATTTATGCTAGTGTAAATGAGCTGTCTGTTCAGTGATTTCCTTGGTGTTATGCAGGACTTCCAAGTGAGAAATTTATGGCAATTTCTGGGAGGAAACAAGGTTTATCTAATGGTGTTTCATTCTTGTATTTTGCACTGGAACAGGCATGATTTTATGGATTATCTACCTGCAGAAAAACTGAACTGTGACTTTATCTACAGTATTTGTCATTGGAACAGCTGCACAGTACCCTACCCTCTAGCAGAGTATTAAGTCTCCATTTTACAGGACAGCTGAGCTTGTTACAAAATTTGAAGTAGAGGAGGTTTAATATAAATAACAGAATTTTTCCAAAATCTGATACAATTACTGTCAGAGTCACATTTGTTCTCTAGTTTAGGAACTCTGGCATTTTAACTGTGGACTCAGAAATTTCATTCTCTGGCATCTTCATCAAGTCACTTGTTACTTATTACAGCATGCACAGCACCAAGGTAAATAATAATTAATTTGTAAAACTCTGCAACTGGAAATAGCTCTAAGTCACATGCACCCAGAGTCCCAGCAAAAACCCAGTACAACATTTGGGGTTTTTTTGTTAAAAAAAAAAGGGTTTATTTTGTTCCTAAGACCTGCCACAGAAGTTAGAAAGTGTACATGCTGTGTACAGGCTCTTTACAAGGAGGAAATTTGCTCAGAAATAACAATAACAATTGTACTTCTGTGGAGAGTCAAAAGCCTCAATTTTTATTTTATTTTCATACTGTCTTTTCTGGAAAGGAGGATGCTATGGAAACTCCTGGCGTTTGTACCCAGCAACATTTATTTTCCTCTATGTACTCCTGTACATATTTCAGAAAAAATTATACAGTTGTAACTTCTACAGATGCCTTGGGCCATCTGTGCTAAGTTTCTCTCTGAAAAAAACATTTCTTCTGGACACTCTCAAATATCACTGGAATGCCAAGCTTACCAGTGTAGTAATATGTTGTAGACACTACAATACTGACTTGATTTTAGAAGTCAGTATTTGCTTGCAGCAAGGAAACATAGCACAAAAAAACCCACAAAAAAACATGAGTCAACTTTCATATGAAAAATACACTGTAATAAATTATAATTTCATTGTTATTTGTTTGAAAAAAACATGTACCAGAAGGAAATATGCTCATTGCAGTATATTTCCAAGATGTGTTTAAGTATAGCATCAGTTATGTCAATAAAATGAAGCAGAAAATTAGTGCACGGGGATATTTTAAAATGAGGCTTTAAACTGGATTGTGCACTTTTTTCCTCCAAGCAGCTTGCACATGATTAACTCCTGTTATCTCTTCTCCCAGGCAGGCTTTCTTTTTCCCCTCTGCAATTCAGAATTCTGTTGCTATTATGACTAACTTACAAAACATTTTCTTTTTTCAGTATGAAACATAAATTAAAAAAATACTCTCCCTTTTCTTAAAGTGATTTTTAATGCCCAAACAAGAGCATACAAATAGAACTTGGAAGGAGGGATCAAAATGGCTCTGTTTTTATTTTTCTGGAAGTGGAATCCCATGGGTTAGGCACATCTTTAATCGCACCCTATTTAACTTGTCTGTTAATGTTTTTGCTAAGCAAAGTGTATCCTTTCATTATGCCATCAAATACTTGCACTGTTGACAAAATAATGGGCCGAATATGTCATCACAGATGTTTTGCTGGAATTGCCTCTTCCATCTTTTTTTGGGTTTCTGTGTAAGATACATTTTGGGAGCACTCTGCTGCCTTTTGCAGCTGATGCCAAGATTACGCAGTAGAAGCCCTGACACGTAGTAATAGTAAGTTGTGTTAGCCAGAGAAATGTTTGCAGTGTATTAAAGAGAGAAAATAGTTAGTTTTGGAAATGCATACAAAACCAGCTCATGTATAGCCTCACATCCTTTAAATGATATATTGGGCTAAAGCTGCAGGTGCTGACCACAGTGCTTTCAGCACGGGGAAGAATGAGGCCACAGGCTTCCAGTCCCTTCTTTGTACCAGCCATGATGTGGTGACCACAGGCTGCCCTCTAATTGCTCTTTTCAATCAGAATACATCTGCCTTATAGCTTCCTGCTCCACATTTAAATTCTGCTGCTAAAAACATTGCACATGCAAATTATACCTTTCTAATGGCTCAGAGAACCATTGTAATCTGTGATTATTGTAGTTAATAACTGATATGTTGGACCTTCAGCTAACTGTAGATAGCAACTCCACTATTTACTTGTGGCAAATGTTTTTTAGAAGTGTTTCCTGTTCAAATACCTGGAATAGCTATCGGATATATGAAAATTACACAAAAGTCTATTTTGGAAGCTGGTTTAAATAATCATTTCTTGAGAGTAATCCCTGTATGACTGTTGCTCAAAATCCAGAATGGAACACCAGTCCCAGGTGAGGAAACGGCTGGAATACTCTGGGAACTTGTAGTCTTCCGCCTATCCTCTGCATCAGTGCAGACGTATCTGAACAGAAGCTACATGCCTTGAAGCGGTCCTCTTATTTGCAGAAATCCATTTGCGTGAAACAAAACAATAACCTGGATATTATGCTTTAGAGGAAGGTGAATAGCATTAAGATCCCTGCCATATGCCAGAGAAGAAAAAACTTTCCCATCCTCAAACTCCTGCCTCCACTGAAAGGCATGGCAAAAAACTTCACAGCGGCATGGCCTCATTTCTGGCCACCACCTCAACATGGTGGTTGGTAACCACAAAGAATCTCTCTTTCTGCTAAGCTTCACAATGCTTTGTATAACCGATACGCAGCCGAGCATTCGAGTCCATGCTTCTTATGTTCCCAAAACCTTCTCCAAAGGACTACTACGTGATGCAGGATCATTTTTACCTGCAAGAAAGAAATGCTTTGCCAGGAGACAAAGCCCTTTTTCAGTTTCACAGAAAATAAGACAGAAACGTGTAGTTAGGAGAACAAACACCATATCTGAGTAAAATAGAACAAAAAGCTTCTCCAATGAATACAGCAGCAAACCTAAATAATCTTAAAAATTATTGAAAACAAAAAGGTTCCCATGCGCTCCATTATACTGTTGATCCACGACATTTTTAGTTAACGTTTTACTGCCTTTCTTTCCTGAACTGGGTATGAACTAAATAAAATGGTGACTAATATGGTCTGAAAAATATACTTGATGCAGTTCAGTTGTATAGCTGGAACAAGTAGCAAATATTGATAGGAAAGAAGTTCTGTCGAAACTACAGATAGAGCTTTTTTCAGTAGCCACACCTAACAGCCTTATTGATCTAGCCATGTCATTTGAAAGTGTGAAAAAAATCTGGGACGTGCAATTCACAAGCACAGACCAGTCCTTTTTCTCCCCAAACTTGCAGCTGGCTTTAGCTATAATGGCAGAAGGATGTCTGTATTTGGAATGGTTTTTGCCAATCTGTATCTACTGTACAGATACACCAAAACCACATCTGTATTGCAGATTTGCCCACAGGAAAGATAAAGCATTTAATAAATAAATGGGAGGGAAGGACCAGACCAGAGGCTGCTCAGATATAGATATTGTTTTATTGGGAAGCTGTGGAATATTCAGAACTTGGGGGATACTAATTTAAAAGGGGTCTGGAAGGCATTTTCTTAGCCTCTGTGCCGTAAATCAGAGTGCACTGCTAGTACGCTCTCCATAAATATTGTGTTTCAAAATAACAACATGATGGCTGTAAAAGGCAGGACAATGACTCTTTGTGTACCTATGGGTTTTGATTATTCTCCCCATGTGTTCAGATCCTACTGGGGGCTCTTTCGGACTTTTTCATGTTCAAGATCCTGGCTTGCTGTGCAGTTCACTCTGCAAGCTCAGCTTTAGTCCAGTTCAGGGAGCCTGTCCTTCATCCTCTCTTGTCCACTAGGAGGCAGAATGCCTCATTAGCGAGCCTGACTTCATTGCAGTGAAGCCCCGCTACCAGAGCCGCCCTGCTAATTATTTTGACTGCAGGGCACTGGGGAATGACCTAAAGAGCTACCGTGTGGTTCCTCTGGTGCTTAGATTTACAGGGGCGAAAACTCTCGTACGGTCCCGTCAGTCTGAGGAGCAGATGAAAGCAAGGTGGACCAAGTGCTTAAAAAGAATCGATGGGTTAATACGCATTCTTGATAAAGAAGGGTCTGCTCTGTTTAATATTTAGACTGGCTTCTGTTTATCATATGTAGTGTTGTCATTAGATGCCCAAGACATTTCTCGATCCCAGTTACCTCCTTGCCAACATTCCCACAGATTCGGTAGCACCAGGCTGAAACTGCAAAAGAAATGAAGCTTAATAGCGTCTGGCCCTTCGTCTCAGAGCCCGAACTGTCAAGTGGTATCGCATTCTGGGGATGTTTGAATGCTTTGGATGTCATGTATACCCATCAGGCTAGTTTTTTGGTGTTTGGGCTTGGGCATTGATGTAAAAATAGGCGTTCTGTGCTGTTTTCATTACAGAAAGAGTTACTATTGCTCCCTAATCCAAGGAAAAGCTACACTATGCGAGCATTAAGGCCAACTTCGACCAAGTACGGTGCCATACGCATCGTTACAGCTCCCAGCAGGCCGGGGTTCCAAAAAAAAACCCCCTCACTTGTACATACCAGAGCACCCTGCCAGGGGCACGTTCTGGGCGGCCGCAGC
>VZTL01027008.1:7859-32895 GCA_013400535.1 Scopus umbretta | reverse complement strand
AAAAAAAAGAGAGAGAGAGAAATGTGCAGGCTGGTCTGGGCTGCGTACTACTGCCAAATAGCTTCAAACCTCTGAAAAAATGGAGCTCTGTGTGGAGGAGTTCTGGCTGAAAATGGGATAGCTTGGAATTAAGGGTGCATTCTGCTCGCTTTAAAACATTTGAGGTACACTGAATTTATAGGCCTCATCTTAAAATGAGAGTGAATGTCTTACTGAACCACAAGCAGCTAAATAAGAACTGTATGTGTAAGGATCTTGTTGTTTCCTTTAGTCTCTTCTTTCTTCGACTAAATGCCCAGGATAAAAACTACAGTCTGAAAATAAGTCATAAGCCTCTGGGAGTTAACTACTAGTAATAATGTGAGGTAGTTTGTCTCGGTGGAGTAACCTTCCATGACCCCAGCTGCAGTCTGTACACCAAATGTATTTATCCACCTGTAGGTTCACACAGTGCAAGCCGGGTGTCTGTTACCCATGCTGAAGTTCAAGTGCCTGATCTTTCTGGCAGCTCCTCTGGAGGTACCCGAGCTGCTCATTGCGCTGGCAGTCCTGTAAAAGGGGCTTCACGTTCATGGCAGTTTAGTGCTTCTTGCCTCTGACTCTCATGTTCTTAAAACTATTACGAATGGAATGTGTAGCCTGGATGAGGGTGAACTCAATTGTCCTTGAAACAGGTTTAGAGCTTGTGAACTTCTTCTTTGAGAGAAGCTCCCAGGGATCTTTAAAACTGGCCCTGCCCTGTGCAGCTCGTGAGGGCTGTGTGTTTTCATACAGCCCCTGACGAAACTAGCTAGTCTCACTGAACGCTTTAACAGTTAGCAGAACATGAAGCTTTAAGGCATCTTCATCCAAAGTCTTCTGTGAGCAATGTAAGCATGCAGTAAATTACTGTTGTTCTCATCCTGTGCTCTAGATGTGTAAAATGTTCAGGCAGGGTGGTGAAGGGCTTGCTCAGAACTTGATGGGTGTGTCGTCTGACTTCTTAACTGGCATTGGGGACTGCTAGAGTCTTCAAAAAAAAAAAAAAAACCCTACAATTTCATGCTGCTTCACTTTTGTGGTTTTTTTGTTTTGTCTCTCTCTCTTAAGTATAGTGTATGGACAGCGCCATGGGTTAGGGAGCACTTCAACTTCATCTTCAGAGACTTTTCCTATGTAGCCTTCTACTGAAGTCAATGGGCGTGGAGGTAAGCAGCGCTGAGTGCTTTCTGCCAACATCACTACCACCCACTCTGTAGCCTGATGCACACAACACTCCTTGTATTTGAGCATTGTTTTTCTCCGAAAAAGTCGCATGCAGTTGCACAATGAAGACACTACTTATTTGTGTAATGCAAATCTATTCCTACGTGTTGGTACAAAGTGCAAGCAGTGAGCATCAAAGTGCAGGAGACTTCACAGATACTGCATGAACACTTGCCACTGAACTTCAGTGACATCCCTATCTTACATCAAAATAAAATGTGACTTCACAGTTGGTCTGTGAGTGAATGGGATTTGAACATAGGGTTGAACGTTACTGCCCGAAGCGCTTGTGCTGCTGATGCTCAACACCTTTTGCCCTGCTATTGTTTGTTTATTTTTACAACTGCTGAGTTTACAGCTGCTCAGTAGTTCATCGTTTTATCAGTCAGAATCAGTGAAAGTTCCCCTTTTCCTTGTCTTTCTGTTGATTTCCTTTTCTGTTGAAACAACTTAGTTGCTGCACTCTTCAGTTTCCATCTAGTGGCTTAAAGTGGAGAGAAGGAGAACTGTCTGAAACGGCCTGATATTCTCACAGAGATATTGATAGCTGGGGCTGGTGACTAAATTGTTATGATAAAACACAAATTCATTAGTCGATGCTGTTGAAATCTGCTGACTTTTCTGTACTCCTAATAGAAGGCTTTAAAATATCCAGCTGCAGACTGATCCTCTCCAAGCATGTGACACTGACATCAGTCCTAGAAGTGAGGCATTGAATTGCCTCCAAAAATGAGCTCATTGGGTGATATTCAATGCACCAATTTAGCAAAATATTAGCTAATTCAATTACACGGTCACCTGTACGTACTGTTTGAAAGATGGGAATTCATTCCAATTTTAGCTGCTATCATTCCAAATATCAGTGTTACAATCCTGAGATCCTTTTGATAGGATGCTGTGCTCCCACTGTATGTTGGGAGCTGGGCTTGGCAGAGCCCATCTCCAATTGCCACTAATTTTCTCCAAGACTTGCCAGTTTCTTTGCTTTTCTTCTCCCTGTAGCCCTTCTAGTAAGCTATAGGGAATAAGCGTTTGTGATTCTGTTACTAAGCCATCCATCTAAAGCCGCTCATAAAACTTGCTTCATTTTCTTATGGCTCTCTTGACTTGTTTAAATGGCTGCATAAAATCACAAGCCATATGTCCTTTCCCAGGAGTCTGGGTAGCGGTTCGTCTTCAGCCTGACCTGCCATCCAAAGCAGAGTGACTAGTTGTGACTGAAATAAAATTAAACCCTGGCAGAACCATTCTGGAGGCTAGCTGCTGTGTACATCTCGCTTCTTCCCCTCCTGTAGCTTGAGGTCAACAGTAACTGCATACTTCCTCGTACAACCCGCACAAAGAGCGTGCATTCGGGCAGCACGTCAGAGTGATGGTGACCTTGAATAAACATACTTGCCCGTTATTTCATAGACTTGAAGAAATTATGTATTCATCTGTAATGACAGTAGGAGTATGTTCTAGATGCTAGTGTCCCCGCATCTCAACGTATGCCTGATTATTTATTTATTTGAAACACGGGCGTAAGAGAAGCAGTATGTTAGAAGAAGGGTTCCTGTGAATTTGTGCAGAAACATTGGCTCCATCCCCCCACCCAGTATTCTCTCTCTGTTACTGCACATTACGGGATTGTTTGTTTTGGATGCTGTTTCCTGCTGAGTAGAAGGCTTTATTGAGCTGGCCATAATGTTGCTCTTTTCTTTCAAGAAGTACTGCTGTAACTTAAGACAGAGGAAGGTGCTGTATTGTACAAGGCCATAGCGAGGTTGCCTGAATTGTGATCCGTAATGCAACTAAAGAGTTATACTGTGAAAAACAGAATGGAAAAAACTGATGATGATGTGTACAGGAAGCTGAAGTGATGAGAAGCTCTTAAAAGCCCTACGTATAGAGCAAGAAAAGAAGCTAGGTTTGAAGAGCAAGCAGTAGAAAATGAGGTAAGAACAGCTCTGTTCCTGTAAGAGTAAATGGTCCCTTAGAGCAGCCAAGGAGGCTGGTTGATGTGAACTCTGTGCAAAGTTCAGATGAGAGTGTGCTCCGACGTCCCGGGTGATTCTGTCTCTTCCTACTTGTTTACAGGAAGCTAGCATGTTTTCAGAATAAGCTTCTGAAATATCCTTGGTGGGGAGGAGGATTGGGATGACAAAATACTTATTTGCATCTAGAAAGTTAGCTACAGCAGTAGCTATTCAAGTTGGCTTAACCAAAACCAGGCAGCAGCCATTTACTGCAGGAATTGCGCTGGTGAGAAGTGAGGCCCGGGGGAAGGATTGTGCACTCCCTGTTGCACCTCAGCACATACATTCTGCAGCAGCAGTTCAGTAGCATACTTCAGATGCTGCCTCTGCAAAATGATGACATAAATTTCTTCTTTTCCCCCAGTAAAATGCCGGTGGTATACATGTCACTTCGTTGGTTTAGTTCACCTTTATTTAACAATAGTAGGAGTTGTGCAGAATGCAGGTAGGGCATGGAAACGGAGGACTGAGCCCCATCTATCCTCTGCTGTGGGAGGGCAGGAGGAGCTGGGGAGAGAGGGAAAGGAGGAAAACAGCTTCGCCTGTGCCAGTTTTGATACTGAAGAGCTCTTTCCAGTGATTTGAGAAGGGGGTGGGGAGAGAACCAGATGCTCTTAGGAAGTTCATACCATTGTTAATAATGTAATTCACAGATGGTGGTGAAGGCCTTGAAGAGGCTTTCATGCAGTACTTATGCTCTGTAATAGACAGATCATCACATAAGGGCTCACAAACAGAGATGACTTAATCCCAAGGATGAGTCTACAGTGATCTATTTGATAGTGGCCTTGCGGATCATCGTAACCTTTTTAAACCATTAAGAGCCTTCAGGATCCCTAAATGTTGAGCACTGCTCCAGGATTGGACCAATCCCCAATTCAATTGTCAAGATAAAATATTAGTATAGCTTTGAGACTTTTCCAGTGAAAGTGGCTCTTATGAAATAAAAACAAGTTCCTTTGTCCTGGTACAGAAATCAATACAGACAGTGGAAGTGTGAAAATCAGTTTGTACAGTGCCATCTTGTTAAGAGGCAGTTCTGCTTTTATTTCCATTTATCTGGATGGAATTGGAAGCAGACCCTGTGTGTGTTCTGAATAGCTGTCAGTACTTCTTGACAACTAAGGAAAAGGATTGTGGGTTGCATGTCCTCTTACTTTTTAAAAACAAAGTCACTCTTACCTATAAACTTTATAGCAAATGAACAGTCTGCTATTTTCAAACACACAGAATCAGAAAAGCTTTAGCTCAAGTCTGTGGAATTAAATTTAAATATCTGTATGCTCATGAGAGGCTTATCGATAAGGTCTTCACTGACTGCTGGTCAACTTTTTTTATTGGCTGTAAGCTAGGTAACTAAAAGTATATATTAGGGACTTCTAAGCAATGCTAACTTATATGTGTAGCCCTAGAAATCAAAAGTTTCAGATAACATGAAAACTGATCTTTGCTTTGTTGTTTGCTGCTGTCTTTTCAAGTGTAGCTCCTCACTTCCTCAGATGGGTTTCTGTCCTGGTTTCAGCTTAATTCAGAGTTCATTTTCTTCCCAGTAGCTGCTATAGTGCTGTGTTTTGGACTTAGTATGAGAACAATGCTGATAACGCGCTGATGGTTTAGTTGTTGCTCAGCAGTGTTTACACCAGTCAAGGACTTTTCAGCTTCCCATGCTCTGCCAGGGGCACAAGAAGCTGGGAGGGGGCACAGCCAGGACAGCTGACCCCAACTGCCCACAGGGCTATTCCATACCATACGGTGTCACGCTCAGTATAGAAACTGAGGGAGTTGGCTGGGGGGCAGCGATCGCTGCTCAGGGACGGGCTGGGCATCGGTCAGTGGGTGGTGAGCAATTGCACTGGGCATCACTTGTCTTGTATATTCTTTTATCATTACTATTATTATTTTTCTCTTTCTCTGCTGTCCTATTAAACTGCCTTTATCTCAGCCACGGTTTTTAGGGGTTTTTTTTTGGTTCTCCCCCATCCCACCGGGGCAGGGGGAAGGCGAGCGAGCGGCTGTGTGGTGCTTGGTTGCCGATTGGGGTTAAACCACAACAGTTTCCATAGCAGTTTTTATTCTTATTCTTAACTTCAAGTTTAAATTGTGTTTAGTAAATTGGCTTCTTGTGATGTTTGTCATGTGATGGTTCATGAGCCCTGAAGAATGTGCTCCTGTGACTTCAGCCATCCATTTGCCTGTACCGATGCAGGCTGTATCATGTGTTCTTGTTGGTCTTGCATTTTGAGCTAAGTAGTGAACGGGGTGGAAAAAAGGGGGACTATTTCAGGGCTAAGCTACCAGAAATTCTCAGACTACTTAATTTGTGACCTTGTTCACTAGTTAAATACAATCCAGGATTTTCTACCTCTTCCATATTTTCACAGAAATGTTTTCTGTGTTAGAAGCTGGTGGTTTTTTCTTACTGCCCTCTTTAAAAAACAGAGGGGGGGAACCCATGCTTTGGTAAAAGAACTATGTTGAAATCTTGGGGGAAGATATTTTATTTATTTATTTATTTTTAAAACCTTGGCGAGGGTTGTGTGCTTTAACCAAGAAAGCTGGGAACTACCTACTCTGTTCCACATCAGCTGTGGCATCTGTAAACCAGTATCTTTATTACTGCAGTAAAATGAACAAAGTTGAAAAGAGTTTACTGTTTCTCCACAATGGCCAAAGTTTTTCAGCACTAGGAGTGCTGTTAGTGAACGTGTGTGCAGCTCCTAGTCCCACTGCCAGCGTGTGATGTCTGTGTCCATGCCACCTCTGCACTGTGGAAGCTGGGCCCTCCCAGGGCTAAAGACTGACAAGGTCAGACTTCGTATTAGGTTTGCTCTGAGCAGTGCTTTCAAGCATTTGGGCATCCTTCTGTTTAACTTTCCTTCCTTGACACCATGTAATATTGTTTTTCATATCTATCTATCTCTGCTGCTACTGCTGTCCAGTCCTCTGTGTTTCCCCCACCATGCCTTTGGTACAGCAGGGAGACACTGGGTATAGGTCAGTGTTCTTAACTCTTTGAGATCAAGGCTTTACAGGAGAGATGACTGTCAGGTAAAGTTGTTCGGTGTCCTGAAGCCTCTGCATGTGGATGCCCTGACAGAAAAGCTGTCCATCATTAGTAGCTTTCATTTTTCAGCAGACGGGCTGTGCTCTGGAGTTCACGTACTATTAGACTTTGTTATGTTTTTTATGTCTGCGTGGGCTAATGCATTTCTTGAGATTTGAATCCGACATCAAAGTAACATTGGTTTAATGCAATGGTTTTTGTATTGCCTTGTTTCTTCCAAGTTGAATTTTATTTTCAGCTCTGACTCTGGTATTCTTTGCTTCATAATTTGAGGCTTTTTTCTTGCTCTTCACATTGTTTAGAAAGAAAAAAAAACAAACCACCCAACAAAAAAACCAAAAAAACCCAACCAACAAAAAACCAAAAAAAACCCCCACCACACAACCAACCCACACACAAAACTCTGTTTTGCTTAGCTCGTAGAGTATTTCCACTTGGCTCAGAAGATGTAGATTTGTGAGCTGAGGGAATCCTCATTTGGCTGGTCACCCAAGCTTTCTTCAAGAGCATTAGAAGGATCTACAGCTTAAGTTCATCAGAGGGCTGACCTGCTCTAGTTTTAATGAGATTTATTATATGTGTACCTTTTGGATACTACGGCTTTGATCTTTAAAACAATCTGTGTAAACCTGTTAGTAAAGCAAAACTGTTGACAGAAAACTGACTTTATACTGAATCTGCCCTGTGTTAAGATTACTGATTTTTGCAATTAAAATAATAACCCTTGTGCCATTGGCGTGCAACTTACCTGTGTTGTTTGGCAAAGTGCTTGTATTTGTGCTTCCTTTCTTAGCTCCTCCAATGTTCTCTCTCAGAAAATCACATTCATGAAACCCTGATATAGTATCTCAGGCTTGGAGAGGGTGGAAGAAATAAATCTGGATGTTACAGTTGATGGGTGATTGTGTGTGAATTTTATGGATACGGCTGCAATCTTAATACATGCAGGAGAGGCTGGGGGTGGTCTCGGCCAAACACAACTATGTATTTTACCTAAAATTGCCTGTGGCTTTCATAAAAGCTTGACAGCATTTAATAATTTGAGTTTTGTTAGCTTAAAAAAACCCAAACAAACAAACTGAGAGTTCTTGACTTGTTCCAAACCAAGTTCCTGTGAACTTTCAGCTTGTCAAATAACTGCGGGACTGCCAAGGCCTCGAAGGGGATCCACGGTCCTGGAGGGGTATAGGTGTGCACAGTTATCACCGAGTGAAGGCAGCGCTGGAGAGCATGGGCAACACGAGCAGGGAAACTCGTGTCTGGAATGAGAGTATCTGGGTCAGCCTCCTCCAGAGCTGCGGGACACGTGAGATGCTGCAGTAGTCTGGCTTAACTTCTTTCAGTTTGGTGACTTCTATGGCTGTGTTAAATCTCCGTGGAAGATGCAGGTTGACAGGCCTATAGCAGAGGTGGTGAACACAGTGATTTGACTTGTTCCATCAAGATTTGGCAAGCCTAATGACTAGGTGATCTCTGGAGCTGCGAAGAAGAATGTGGCTTGTCAATAACAGAATTCATTAGCTTTCCTCTGCTTGCGCTGGGTGTTAATACATGCAGTGCTCGAGTCTGCTGAATGCTTCGCTGGGTGTTACGCCTTTCCTTTTTTTAAAAGTGTACCTATTAATGGAAGCAGAGTGCATAATGTAATCTTAAAATAGCTACTCCATGAATGCAGAAACATTCCACTTCTGACTAATCGGCCATTCAGAATGAGCATTTAAATATGCACCAGAGGCTGAGCGGCGGCTTTCCATATCTGCGTGAATGGAGTTAGAAACGTATTGGAGCTCAGAGCTGTGCAGGCATCTCGCTCCTTGTTTTGTCCTCTTACCCCACACATCCTTACCTCGGTGTAACTGCTGCTGGCCTAGGAAGCAGAATGCATACTCTGCTTGCTGTCGCTTTGGTTAGGCAAGCAAGCTGACGGGGTTGTTCATTCTCACTAGCCCTGAAACTGAGGATCTTGGAATGACTAGTATGATAAACAGTCCTCAAAAACCAGATTTCTGCTTCTCTTGGTTGTGAATGACCAGGAACACAAAGAGCTTATGGTCCGAGTCCTGGCTCTAGTGCATAGTTTGAAGAGCTTGGCAAGCACCAGGGAGCCCATGTGCAGCACTTTCTGTCTGACAGGCTGCTCCACAGTACTGCGCCCTGTTCCAGAGCTTCTGGCCCAGCTTCACAAGGAGAATAAGATGTGCAGATAACATGTGGGGGCTGCAGGGGCAGGATCTGTGTGGCCTGTCGGGTTGCTGACCTAAAGCCTGCCCCAGTTTTAGGATTTCTCTTGCAACTGCTCACTGCCTGCCCCGGGGATGGTGCCAGGTTACACAGGGCTCCATTCCAGGGGACAGGTGCCATTGGAAGTGGGTACAGTCTCCCCTGTCGGAAAGGGACACGCTTTCATACAGCCACTTGTCCTCACTTTCTCTGCGCTATAGCAGGGAATGGGCAAGACTCTTCTCGGGATAGCTCTGCATCTTTGCTGGGTGTGTTTTGGTTTTTCTGCAGGGCAAATATACATCTTTGCTGGATCAGACTGTTGATGCCTCATGCATAATGAGACAGACCTCATGGTCTGCATGTGCCGGAGTGTATACTGCGCTCCTGGCAGGCTGAGTGCCGAGGACCAGGCTGCTTCTAGTGCTGCCTTCACTCTCCTGCCCACCGGAGTTCAGCACTAAGGCAGCTGGCTGGGCCGGATCAGCCAGGCAAAGTCTAAAGAAGTGATTTTTCTTTTGCTTACCAGTGTTGCTTTTCTGAATACCACATGGCCTCTATGGCTATATTTGTATAGCCATCTCACTGAGAGCTGACCTCAAAGGCAAGTTTTCCTCTCCTCCCAAAAGGGGGGGATTTTCACATAAGGGCTTACACTGGTTTAAGGCTGCTTTATCTTACTATAGCATAAACCTGTTTTTAGTTATCTTAAGGCAGAAAGCAACTGGGGGATTTGGATTGGACTGGATGATTGATTCCTGCTGACTTAAACAATCCATAAGGAGTGCCTTTTGCCCTTACCTAGCTAATCTTGATTTCTTTTTCTGGCATAGGCAACAAGTACTTACTCTGTGTTGTCTCTTGTAGCAGGACAAAGTTCTGGGAAGCGCCATACTCTGAGCACTGGCTTCTGCAGCTCTGGTCTTCAGGTGGTTATTTATGCAAGGCACCAGCCAAAGGGAAGGGAGAGTTTTAACTGGATTAACCTCAAGAAGAGAGTGTGGGGATTTAGGGATTAAGGAACCAAAGGCAGCCAGCAATCACTGACTTAAAACCAGCTGTAAGAGAGCCAGTCTCTATAGACTAGAAATACAGTCCTTCCTTACCTGCACAGTGTTGAGATCGGCAGCGTTTTACCTTTGGGGTATTAGAGAAGATGGGTTTGGGAATGCAGTGTATGTGTAGGGTGTTTTCTCTTAAGACCTGTGTATTGATGGGAAAACGTTCATAATTGGCACCTTTTTAAGAAAAAACTATTGAAGCACTGAGTGCTCAGATGAGATCTTAAACCTGGCACTCAGAAGGTGTGTTGGTGGCTTGCTCCGATGTAATGAGACCATCTGGTTTCGATAGACTTGCAGCTCTTCTGACTTCATGCGCTCCCCTTTTACACCTTCTACCCTTGCCCTAAAGTCTTCCTCTCGTCCCATATGTTTTTTTTCCACTGGTGCTGTTATACATTCCCTGCAGGGAAAATCCTAGTAGATTACAGGATTGATAGAAAGATTGGGAAGCGTGGGAGAGATCAACAAAAACCTGTTACTAGGGAGACATGAGTTTTAGCATTGTCTCTCTAATGGCCAGTCTGCCGAAGGGGAAACAGATGGTACAAAGGAGGCTGAGATTATATAGAAGAGTACTGCAGGGCCACGAATCTGATGCATCTATTGAACTTCCAGGGGTCAGGCAAATCCAGTCTTGTGCCAAGACCACTGTGGCTCCTTTGCCTTTGGCACAGCATTTCTGTCCTGTCATTAAAGGCTGTTCTGGACAGCGGGCTTCTGCGTGAGCCATTCCTGCTCCTGGGAATAGCCAGGTTTGGCATGGAGAGAGTGAGGGCGAGTAGCTGTACAGTCCAGCAGAACACTGCATTCTGGTTTAGTACCGTTTTCCTCCTGTTACTGATGTATACATGTAGGAACGTGACTTCTTTACTATCCTGGGAGGATGGGTGGTGGCCACAGTCGCTCCTGCCTTTTCACACAGCCTGGCCTTCATTGCACTATGATGTTTTGCAAAGGCTTGAATTTCAGGAGTGATGCTCCCAGCTGCATGCTGCTTGCATGCCTGCTTCCCCTGCTGCTGCCTGTTCTCCCTGGAGAGAGACATGAAACGACACTGCCATTCTGGACTGAGCAGTGGGTAAATAAGCAAAGACAGAATTCATCCTGGCCAAGGAGAAACAGTGCTGGAGTCGTTTTTAATTAAGATCTGTTTTTCTAGTATTTAACTTTCAGGCTTTAGAGAGTGTTGCAGTAAACAGGACACTGACTCGTTAATAGATGGAGAGTGCTAAATGACTACAGTACTAGAATTAATAGCTTGACAGCATTTCCTTTTTTCCTTTTCTCTCCTCCCACAGCAATTTGGACTGATACCCAAATAAACAATAACAAATAGATTTTTGGAGGAGCTGGCTGGGAGAAATAACAAAAGTCAAGGGGCACTTGTTATGCAACTTTGTTCTGCTCATATTTGACTCATCCAGAAAACCCTGTTCTACTCCTCAGCTTCATTCTCTTTTCTCTTTTTTTTTTTTTCTTTTTTTCTTTTTTCTTCAGCGCTTGTTGGAGGAGGTGTCGTTACATTTGCTGCCTTTATTTTTTTTGGTCCCTCAGAAACTGCTTAGACCCTTGTATCTCCAGTTGGCTGTAGGCATGCAGTGCTGAAAGAGTGTAGGCAGAGCTCTACTGTGGAGAAACTGTACGAGGCCTATAAACCAGCTTGTATCAGGCAATAAAATGGCTCAGCATGTTGGCTTAAGTTCCAACAGCATAAGACTAATACCTGGGTACATTTTATTTTAAGAAGTGAGTGATTCTGGTTAGTTTATAACCGTTATGTTCCCGTTCTAGTAGCGGCGGTCCCCTGGCAGAAGTGGGGCAGCTGGGAGGCTGTTCGGCAACCTGGGGACAGAGGATGGGAACAAGGAGTACGCTCTGTACCTTGTGATTCTCTCTGCAGCGTCTTGCCAGGGAATATCTTCAGGCGTTCCTCTCCCTCTGCTCTCCGAAGACTCTGCTTTGTGTCCTGCGTGTGCAGAAAGCTGTCCCAGCAATTCCTTTTGAAGTTTTGCCTGAAACACTTGAGGTTTTTTTCCCTACTCAGATGGAGGCTAGAGGTGAAGAGACTTCCCTGCCAATTCCTCTTCTGATACAGTCTAAACTCCTGCTGTTAAACCTCTACCAGCCACTTCTGTTCTAGATGTGTCGCTGCAATAGCGGAGAGACTCCCCGGCTGTGCTCTTGCTCAAATCCAGGGTTACGCAATAGCAGCCTGCGAGTGCCAACGCAGATGCTGCTGCATCCAGACACGCTGTACAGTGTAGTTGCTTGGATACCTCTTCTTTTTTTTTTTTTTGGTTTTCTCACAAATGCTAGGTAACAATTTGCAACTTATAATTCTACCACAGATTCAGGTTAAGCAATGTTAAGAATTTGAAATATTAATAACTTCCCCTCCATATTGCTTTTTTAGAGGTTGAGTATCGTGGAATTTTAAAAGATTGATTGTTGCTCTGCTCCCTTTTCAGAGCCTTTATCTCGCCTTCTTAAGTGTTAAATAACTTCCCACTTTGAGAAATTTTTTCATCCAGAAAATTATCCTTTAATTATTGATGCAGTAGGCCAACCGCCCTAAGTGGCCTGGCTGCTGGTGCTTATAGTTCAGGTAGCTCATGAAGATTTCTGTGCAGATCCTACTTCATCCCCTGTGTCGTACGTTCATTACGTCAAGGGGAGATTTGATGGGAGCTTGCAGGGATTGGATCTCGGAGGAGCTGAGTGGGTGAGAGTCTCTTCTAATGTTCTGGCAGAGAGAAGGATGCTTGTGTGTTACAGCCAGCCACTCGGCTTTAAGAGCGTACTGCCAAGCTGGTATGGGGTGAAGATGCAACTTAAATGTGTTTCATGGATGGCTGCATTTGCGTTCCTCTGTGTAGTTTAAGGCAAGCTATTGAAATGAAAAGCCTGTGTCTGGGAATGCTGCTGCTGACCATGAACTAGGCTTTTATCAATACAGCTGTGCTGGTGCAGCGTCATTCTGCGGATACAATTATGACATAGATAGGAATCGTATCCACATAGCTCTATTCTTGTCCTGTTACAGGAATAATACAATATATTTCTTACATGATGCGGATGCAACTGCATTGCTACATGTCCTGGGAAGAGTCAAAACTCTGGAGTTGTAACTTGAACTGTGCGTGCGCAGAGCCCTAGAATAGCTCCCTGGTTTTTAAGGGAGGTAACTGTAGCAGGGGTAACAGAGGCTGCTGTGAGTGTGCACCAAGGTGAACTGGGTGCTAACAGGAAGATGGCTGATTGCAAGACAAAGACCCTTCCCTTTGCAAAGTACCTCCCTTCCTTCCACCCTTCTCCTCCTAAAATAGCCCTCCAGCATGAGGAGTGAAAACCAATTATTGCCTTCTTTGAAAACCACTTTTAATGTTTGTTCATTTCAACGGGGAACTGACGGAAACCAGAAGGTGGGGTTGTGCATCTGCTATGTCTGTTCTACCCCTTATTCCTTGTGAACTATAATGGTATCATTCATAAATGATAAAAGATTATCAGCTGCAGTTTGAGGTCTCCAACTTCTTTGTGTATGGCTCATTAGCCAGTTTGCTTCTCAGGCTCCTTCAGCCTTGTTTAGTTCTAGCTCTCTTTTTTTCAGTGCAGCAGTTCAAGAGACTCTCTCTCTCAGCTAGAAACAGGCCCAGCTTCTCAGGTGAAGATGTCAGCCCTCTGGGTGAGGACGTGCACATGGTTGTGCTGCTTCTGAAAGGTCTTGAATGCATTGGAAGGTTGAGCAAGGTCTGTGTTCTAACATATAGTGACTAGAGAGGGTCTGAGGTGTGAATGTCCATCCTTCATAATTGCATAGGGACATTTCCTGCATGTAAATATGTCACACTGCATGAATGGATAATGAATGGCTGCTCCTTGCGGTAACCTGTGGAGCTGGGATTTCATTTTAATCACAGACTGTTTGTTGTGTAGAAGCCCTGCCCTGAGACTCACCAGTGTACACACGCATATCTTTGACTTGGTCTTAGTCAAACTATACCCTTGACATCAGCAGCAGTTCCCAGTCTGAAAACTGGAGTTATAGTGCCTGTGTTCATACAGCAAGTGAGTTTTCTCACACTTGTCCCATCACCATAAGCATTTGTTACTGTTGTAGGGAAACAAATGCTTCTAGATTTTAAGATTTCCAGTGGACATCTCTTAGGCAAAGCTAATGAAGGAGATTAAGCAGGTATCTTCAAGGTTCTGGGAGGCATTAAATCTAGCAAAGCATCATAATTATGTTACATATCTGCTTTTTCTGTCACACTTGCGCAGTGTTGAAAGACCTTCTAAAAGTTAGAGGAAAGGTCTATTCAGGGAGACGAAAGATTTTTTGGTGTTTTGTTTTTTTCTCCTTAGTGTCTGTAAGTGTCTAGAGATTATACGCTACTATACAGTTTCAGAGAGAAGTTATGTATAATACTCATTTGGTGAAGGGATATTTAATGTGAATGTGTATCTACAATGTTTGTATTCTGGGTTTTGTTTTGTTTTGTTTTCCCTTTGGTGCATCTCTGATTAAGGCAAAAGCTGTTGTACTCCCCATCAGGGAAGCTTATTTCACTGCAGAAATTCAGTTGACAGTAATCTCCTTTTTAATCTGTTCTTGTGGTGTAGTGTAGCAGGCTGTGTCACACTGTATTTCTCATCCTGACTCTTGTTGTACCAGTTGGAGGCTTCTAATTTTTGTCTTCAAGTGTTTGAGTTTTATTTCTGCAGTTTTTAGTGAGGCCTAATCTAAACAAGGTTTGCATAAATCTCTTAGCTCCAGCGGGAAGATGAAAGCTTTGATAAGGAACTTGTTTTTTTTCTCTCTCTGGAGCAGGAGCGCAATGTCTTTGACCTAAATATACCAACTACTGACACAGCAAAGTGATACAGAAAACAATTTGGAAGGAATGCCAACCTCTGAATGAGCACTTGGCTGGAGAAAGCTGCTGCTTATGTGGAACTTCAAACACAGAAGAAATGTGAGGAGGAAAACAGTGTTCATTCAAAACGTTTCATGCAAATAGGGATGGGTGAGAGAGAAATGGCTGGAGAAATCTGCTTGTTTACCCCTTATCCCTATAGCTTTGGAGAGGTAAAAGCACTATGCAAAACACAGCACAGTTCTCCCCTTTCCCGTTTGTGGCCTAGTTTGCTCAGTTTAGCTTTTTGAAGAACTCTTATGTCAAACTTGAAGGGTTCCTGGTAGCAGTTTCTCTTTTCAAAAAGTGTTTGATGGCAAATGTAAGTATTTCAAAAAGTACCGATGAGCTAGCTCCCTAGAACTTACTAGGTGACTTTATTAATTAGTTTCATATTTTTAATAATGGTTAAGGTTAACCATCTCCAGAGACCAAAGGATTCTGAACTGAACTGATTTTCAGTTCAGCTTTGAGACCTATCCTCTATACGTAAGTACTTGCACATTGCTACCATGTTGATGATTTCCATAATATACCAAATAAATCTGTTCACACAAAAGGCTGCAGATTTCTGGTTGTCTTTGTTCTCCATATTGCAGCTGTGGAACTTGCAAACTCTGGCTGCCCATCTTTTTTGGTGTTCAAACTGCCCTTTTTAGTACCAAACTGCTAGTAGACACAGTCAGGCTGGAAATGGTACCTGTTCCAGTTCAGCATTCCCCGCCTCCAGCCCTGGAAGCTCTACCTGGTGAATTTATGTGTAGTCTTGGGCTTCTTGCAAGAAAAAAAGGAACCTTTTATCAACCCAGGTTTTCGAGTCAGCCCTTGTTTCTTTTTACCAGCCAGTGTTGTTGCTGGCACTTCAGCCTTACTGCAAATGCAGTATGTGTGGGCTTTTTGCTAACACAGTTTATTTAAGAGATTGATACAACTCAGAGTACTGTATGAAAGTCTCTCTGCTACAGAAATGTGTAATAGATATTTTGCAATCTGACTCAAACATTTGTCTTGCTTTGTTCCAGCCGATGATTTGAGATTATTGATAGGACCAGCCTTGCTCAAGGCCTGCCGTTGAACAGGCACCCGTCAACTATTTCATCTTGGAAGGTGTTGAACTTCAGTAATATGTGATGTCCATGCACAGATCCTGCTCCTTTGCACTTTAAGAGCTTCTCTTCAGTTGCTTCTTTGGGCATCTAATGCCAGTCCCGTGCAGATGTCAGATACCCCAGGGTATCTCTAATGTCACCATGTGTCAAGAGTTGAGTTGAGCCCTAAGTAATCTGAACGTGCCGTAGATACTCTTATCTCTAGGTGACTTGTACCGCATTAGAGGAAAGGCTGTGGCTGCAGTAATAGGCACTCTCTCTGCAACACTTGGCCAGACTGGGTTATCCATGCGTTGGGTTAATAGTTGGGGGAGGGTGTTTTTTGTGCTGGCTTGCTTAATACTTGCTGACACACAAGGAGAGCTCCTGTATGGAGGAGCTTGCGATGCCCTGTACGGCTATAGCCCAAAGATACACTGGGAGACTAGTGGGTGCTATGAAGAGGAGTATCTGCATGGTTTAACAACGGGATTGGTGCCTGGATGCACAGCTTTGGTTTGACTAAAGCAGCTGCCTTCTTCCCACCAAAGGTCATGTTCAGCTCAGAGGCACTTAGTGTGTGTTTGAACAACTGGATCTAGCCAAGGAAAGGGTAGGCAGAGAACTAGAAGATTGCTCATTTAATTACAAGCCTTTTCTTTGTAGTACCTCCTTTGAGATGGGGTCCAGAGTTGTTCATATGATGGTGGCTTGACAATGTTAAGTGAAAAACTTCTCTGATGGCATGGCTACATCTGAATCTTGCTGCGGTGTTTGGAGGATCTATGTTAACTAAGTTTCTGTTGTAGAAATAAGAAGCTGCCAGTTGCACTTCACCAGGAGAGGTGAAAAGGCTTCACATTCTTTGTCTTGCATAGCTTCTCACAAAATAGCTTCTGTGTTCCTATTCTTGCACAAGGCCTCTCTGCCCCTGTTAATAAGGGATTTTTTTTAAAAAAATCCTAATATTCATGTTGAAAACTAACAGCTTCAAGAAATGAGAGTAGTTTCACATCCACCTCTTGGTTCTGCCTTCCTATCAGGAATTCAGGATCGCTCACTGCTGGTGTTTGTTGCTGTGCCGAGGATTCCTGTAAAAGGGGAAAGTGCACCAAACAATGAAAATAATGAAGTTGCCCAGCCAGAAAGCAATACCTAGCCAAGATTTAGAAAATGAAGAAGGGAAGAGAAGTTTTGTAATGTCTGAAGTGTGCACATCAAAACTACAAGCAAAATGTTGACTCTTGGGGTGAAAACTGGAATCCTTGTCCTGTCTATATTGTTAGTGCTTGCTTGGTACTGATGGCTGTGACTACTCATGCTCCTGATAAAAACACTTCCCAGGCATTGTCTGTACAATCAGGTATGTTGGCATAAAATTATATGTAGCAAGCAGTTATTAAATCGGAATCTCTTTCAAGGTTTGAAAGAGGTATTTTCAGGGTGTAGCCTGTGTGAAGTGTAGTCTGTGTGAAATGTTCCTTGGTTTGTAGAAATGTACTGAATGTTAGATGCATGACTTATGCTAATAATCATATCTCTTACAGTAAAAGAACTTGCTGTGATGTTCCTAATGTTAAATACAGGCAGACAGCTCCAGTCCCTGTATGTAAGAATGCAGATTGAATCTTGTTTATCATTACATCAGTCTGCAGAAAGGAGATTTATAAGAGCAGAATTGTTTGCGTGACATGGAGTGACTCCCATTGTATAGAACAGAATAGGACTCAAAAATTTCTCTCCTCTCCCTTGCCCTTTTGATGACAGATAGTTGGCAGTGGATCAAAGCACAAACAGGATTAATGTTTTGCATATTCTGTCCTACATGGCCTGAAAGGAGCAGAGATGGAATTTTTCATCTTTCACTTTAAACTGCATTTAATATCGTGGCCTAGTTTAGAGCTATGCGACTCATTCCTTCCGTTTCCCCCGAGGCCTCTGTTTCTGGTCAAGGAAAGCAGGGCATGACTCCCTCTGGAGCTCATCAGTGCTGCTCAGCTTCCTCCTCGTTGCCAGCTGGTGGAGGAGGCTGGTTTGAGGCTGGAGCAATCCAGCATCAGGAATCTCCAAGTAGCGTTTGTGGAAGTTGCTGTCTCCTGCACCTATTGCTGTGGTTACAGCGTTGGTGCTGCAGGGCACGGGGAACCCTGGGCTGCAGCAAGATCCAAGGTTCTCGCCACCACCTGTGTGAAGGCAGCTTTGAAAGCTGAAGTGGGTCACTGTCACGGCTCACACCTCCAAATGGCTGGTTTCCGTGTCCAAGCGTGTTCCTTCTCAAAGTATAAACTGCTTTCTCAAAGAGGTCCCCAAAAGGAATATTTACAGATTTTGATCCATTTTTTGGCTGACGAATTGTTGCACTGACAATTGTACTGTTGTACTTCCTCCTCTTTGGAAATAAACTGAAAATAGCAAGAAAATGTGAAGCTGCTTGTTTTAGTAGTGTCAATATTGGAGTCACTTCCTTCACTGAAGCTTGCACTTGACCATGCATTGGGCACGTCTTCTCTGTCCTGCCCTCCCCTCTAGTGGGGTAACTTGTCATTGCAGCTCAGTTTTGGCTGACAGTTACTGAGGAGGTTTTTGTGATGTTTTGCAGTTGCAAAATTACATAGTGACCAGAATACACCGCAGAGAACTGTAGGATGGGTAACTGTAACACAGACTTGCGGAAGAGGAGAAATAATAGTGGTGGGATATGTGAAATATGGGAGCATTGGCTGTATCTCCTTCATACTGAATGCCCTCTGTCCATGAGAAGGTATGGATATATTTGCAAAGGAGATAGTTGGTGGGATAAAGATGATGCAGACATCTGAATCTGATCACTCTGTAAATACCAGGACAAAACATGAGATACAAGGAAGGAGTAGGCTGCAGGCTGGTCATAGTGGCTGATGAGAAGAGAAGGAAGTTAGTGAAGGTTAGTTTTGTTCCAGATAGCATCCCAGGTCCTTGCTCAAATTGCACTTGCCTACAGTTCTGTTTCTGCAGACAGTCAGCTATATTCTGAGTAGATGTGTTTCTCACACAAATCTGCTACATTTATGTCTAATATTAAAGAGATCTTGTAAGAGCTTCAGCAGAGACAGATGGTAATTGATTGGGCCATGTCTAGCCTCCTCCACACTGCGCTCTTGAGGTCTGAATCTTGAGTGGAGCTAAGATAATGATGTGCGTATTTCAGGATCTTCTCCTGTCATTTGTGGGACTTTCGGCCGTGGCATTCCAGGCTTGCCAGTTGCTGTGATGAGGATATTTTCTGCATGCAGAAATGGCCATTCATTATAATACAAAATCTGTTTGCATAGCTTGGGTTCCTGAACAGCACCATAGAGATTTCAAGTACTCTTTCAGTTGTTTTACCTTACTGTGGGTTTGAGGGACTTGTTCTCTAGCCAAACACACACTTTTGAGCTGATTTGGCTTATTCAAAAACTCCATCATGTCTTTAGCTGTCCTGCATGTAATGAAACCTTTTCCCCTTGCCTCTGACTTCTTCCTCTTGCCCCCCTCCCTCCCCAGTGAACTTTTTTTGTCAACCCACAGGGAACTCATCAGAGCATATGCTCTGGCAGGGTCTGAGAAGTTCCAGTGATAACAAACACATCCACAACAGCTAATGGTGTTTGCAGAAGGACTTGAGATTTGGTCAAAGGAATCTAACTGCATACCCGGTGCTGGCTTTCAGTTTCTTGTCTTGCTGATTTTGTTTATGACATTTAGCACACCAAGTCCTTAAGGTGATGCAGTATCCTGAATTAAAGGTGTTGTGATTCTAGTATCTTTCTTACACTCGAATTTGCCATCCCCAACTAACACCACCACCCTCATGCTGTGAGGCGGTTACATCAGGTCATGCAATCCAAAGTAGTGGGATGGGTTTAGGGATTGGGCAAAGCCAGTGGTGGTAACTGTAGTGCTAATGTCTTTCTCAGTTTAATGGGGCTCTGGTGCTGAGGATACTTGAGTGACTGACCAACCGGCCATTCAGAGATCTGAATCCTCATCCTGTGAATCTTGTGTGCGTGTCTTTGTGTTTCTTTTTTAACTTCTGCTACAAGAACTTCTAACGTGTGGCTCTGTTGAGGAGAACCCACTGAGCTGTGTGAATTCTTCCAAGGTTTGTCCATTGTACTTGGCAACTAGTAGTGTAAAGGACATACCATATCCCTCTGTTTCTGCAAGCAGATCTCTAGAAGCTAGTGCAGAGTCTGCGTAGGACAATCCAGAAGGTCCTCTGCTCTCAAACGCAGGGGCAATAGACAGTTGTCTGCACTGGGAGAGCCAGTGAGGTTCAGTCTGCGTGCTGTACCTGTTTGCCTGAACTGGTGTGTGGCACTGAGGGGGTGGCCCATGTGGCTTCTGTGGTGACATTGGCTGCCTGGCATTGCACTGCACAGTGGCACTGTGATCTCAGGGACTGGAGTTATCCTTTTCACCACAGTATTTTCTGCCCCAACCTACTGGGAATTGCCTGCCCTTTTCAGTACTGGGGTGTGAAATGAATATACACTCCCCTGGGAAGTGCTAGTAATTAGGATTACAAATTTAGGGGAAGAGGAGTAAGGCAAGGACGTATGAGAAGTATTTAGGACTGAGGTAGACTTTCTTTGCTTGCTCTAGAAATGCAGGTATTTACGCTTTCATGCATGCAAGGTAATTAAGCCCTAGTGAACTGCTTGGAAGTACTTGATGTCTTACTTCTGCAAACTTAAAATGCTGCTGTTACCACCTGTCAAGCCAAAATAGGCCAAAAGCAGAATGAGAAGCATGGTCCATTGAATAACCACGGCCCCTGAGGTGTTAAGCAATGCAGCTGAAATGTGTGGAGACTTTGGCTGCATGGGAAGCTTGGATTGCCAGGACAGCTGTCCAGTGTCTGGAGCTGTGGACAACAAACAGTATGGCTCAGATAGGTCCTGAGCCAGTGTGGTTATTGCAAACGCTTGAAAAACAGAAAAGTGACTCTACGCCATTGGATCCTTCTTTAGCAAGGCCAGTCTTGGGTCTGTATCCCAGAGAGTTATCCTGGAGTGTTCTGCCAGCCAGGGAATGCAGCTGACCCTTCATCTTGGGAACAAGGGCTTGGCTCCCTGGTCTGAAAGAGTTCTGTGGCTGCTCAAGTGATGGCTGCTCTTTGTCTGTGTATTTGCAGCCCTCTGAATGATGGTGCAGTTTGTTTTCTGTTGACTGTGGAGTTCGTTGGTGTTTTCATTTTGAAGGGGTCAGGAATGCTAGCTTCCTTATCGAGTTGCAGAGCTAATTCTAAGGTATGTTGAGCAGAAGGTATTCCTGCCAGCTCTTGCTTGTTGTAGATGGTCTGCAGGTTTTAGCTTGAATTTGTGGTTGCAGGTGGCTCCAAGTGAACTACTTCATGGTGGTGTTCTGGTTCTGTTCTTAGAAGACTGGTAGCAAGCATGCATTTTCTAGTTATTCTTGTATCTCATAGATTCAGATCATTTAAATAAGAGAGAGAGAAACAGAATATCCAGCAGGAGTATCTGCATGTAACTCTGTATTTTAAAGTGAACCGAGTGTGAGCTTTGTATGCAATAAGCGCAAAGAATGTCGTTCAAAAGATTCTTGGGAAAAAAAACATCTGGTTATATGGTTACCTTACAGAAACTTAACTTTTCCACTCCTTCCCTTTTCTAAGCTTGATGCTTATATGTGTTAGTTTCCGTAGGTTTTGTAAATGTGTCTCTTCCAGAATCTCTCCCTCTCCTGTTCTTTCCCCTCCTCTCCTGCTCTTCCCTTCCCTCCATGCCTCTTTGGTTGGGCTGAACCAGATGCACAGTTCTCTTCCTTTTTTCCACTGACTCCATTTGGAATTGACATTTCTCTCGTTCCCCAGCCTTCCCCTAGCCCATGAAATCTCTTACACGCTTTTTTTTTATTTTCCATCTGTGTGGTGTGGTATGTAAACCAGAAAGCAGTGTATGGATGATAAAGCATCTTTCAGATTGCTCTCGTGAAGCAAGCTGAAAAGGAAGAAAAGGATAGTTTCCCTTCTCAGAAGAGCTGTACAGGCTCCCCTGGGGTTGTTCGTGGGAGAGCGTTATCGGAGCCCGTTGCAGAGGTGTTTGGGCAGCGGGCAGTGCTGCGGAGGAGAGTACGGTGACTGCATTGGTATAAATTGTCTCTAACTTCATCCCTGAGTGAAACACCATCACTCTCCGCTGACATTTTGGCTTCAGAGTTTCAGCTCTTCTGCTGGTGTTTGCAGAACAACAACTCTGGACTTTCTTTGTCCCTGTTTTCTTGTTTCAGAAGCACAGTAGAAGTGCATAATTCCGTGTTTATAAAGTGACCCTTGAGTTCAGCAGTAACAGAACTACGGAACATGGCAGTTCACTCTAGTGTTGCCGCAACGCAATCTGTGCCAGTGTCTTTGCTCCTGAGAGGATGTGTTCATCGTGGTGGGATGAGTGGTAGAAAAATGAGAGAAATGCAGTAACTCTGCTGGAGCTCGGTTAAAGTTGGATAGAAAGGAACTCTGTAACCAGTTTAAAAAAAAAAAACTGAACACTTCAGAGAGTTAAGTGCCCACCGCATAACTTTGTTAGTAAAATGTTAGCACCCCTGTTGTCATAGCGGCAGAGGTCTCTTGCAACCACCTACTTGCTGGTTTGTGCCTTGATAAATGACCAAAATACGTGGTGCCATACTGAGGTCTTGCTTTTTAATGTGGGTGAATTCTGTGCAACTCCTGTCGGACCACACACTGCCAGAAAATAGTGTGTGCTCCCTGGAGAGGAGATCTTCAGCAGAAGGGAAGTCCAAAGCGACTTAGACACAAAACTGTCATTTTGCTTCCTTTGTCACCTTGTGCTGAACTCTGGTTTTCTTGGGATACCCTTGCACTGACTGAACGCTTGGTATGTTTTAAAATGTGCTGCTCCTGCAGACTTACACAAATGTAGTAAGTTTTCACTGATAAAACAGATCCTATACCCCATTGCCAGCCAGTTCCTGGCAATGCATATGTAAATGTACTATGAAGTGGAATTAATTGCTGAGATCCCTCTACTGAGGTATTGCTTTGGGCTTTAGTAGGTAGGCCTAGTAAAATTCCACAGCACATTAGAGATTGTGCGTATTAATTTTGCATCTAAAGCAGCACAGTATGTCAGATTTCCACTTTATAGTCTTATCTGCACTCACCCAGACCTATTTGGCTGGTTTTATGGATTCTTGCACTTGATTGCTGACACTGGACTATGAACTAATATGATCTACATAAAGGTAATAAAAAACCCATTTGTTTGTTTGTTTGTTTTTCCCAGATGTAAACTATGTGATTGGCTCTTGTCCTACCTTGATTGGCTGGGGTCATTGGAAGTCCATGCAAAAGCATGCTAAATCCTGTCGTGGCAAAATTTCTTGTAATGTAGAGTTTTTAAAAGGACTTTGAGAGAACACGAAGTGACAGCTGAGCAGAAAGTGAGTTCCTCTGTAGTGACAGCTACGGGCAGAAGCAGTGAGAGTTTCCTTTGCCTTCTACAATCAAACCAGCGAAATGCAAGTCTTTGGATTCTGCATATATTAAAACATATTAACTTTTTTCTCCTTTCCTATGTATGCAGGAGGCAGACAGTGGGGAAGAAGAATGCCGATCCCAGCCCAGAAGGTAAGATTGTCTCTTGACACTTGCAGGAGTCCTCGAGGATACTTTTCTATATGAAATGTGCCACCGGGGTTTTTGTTGTTGTTCTGGCATGTTCTGCAAACATGCATCATTTTCTGCCTGTTGTTAATGTTGCACAACTATCTTACGTGTACCTCTCTGAAAAATATATTTAACTATGACCTAAATGATGCTCCTAGTAAAGGGGATGCTGCATCAGGAGATAGAAAAAGTCAGATTACACACTAAAAATATATATGGGGACCAGTTCACAAAGATGTCAGTGAGTATATTCTGCAGACTGCTGTTTGCATCCTGGAAGTGGTGTCTTGCCTGCAGATATGTTCTGAATAAGATGGTGACACTGCTTCTCTGTGCATGTGGAGATCTTGCTTATATCTTGGGAACAAATCCTGGTTGTGTTGTTCCTTAGCTCCCTCCAATGTCGTATGTTGTTTCTCAGGATTTGGCCCATCATCAGAATATTCTGAGAGGAAAAACCATACTAAGAAACTCTTGTTCTCTGGTTAAAAAGTTACTTTTGCCATTAAGAGCTGAATTGGATTGTTGTGGTTAATAAGGAGTATCACAGGAGACACTTCAGCAGTGATAGTCATCCTCCAACTGTGTTTCTTCACCTCCTGGTTATGCCCTTATGTACATCTTTGGGATCTGTGAAAAGTTGTATTTCTAGAAGCTGAAGCACAGGGTGACCCTACACCATCAGGGCACCTGCTTCTTAAAATAGCACGTTCAATGGATGTGTAGGTATTTGCTACGGATGCAGGTAACCAAACATCCACTCCGAAGTTAGGAAAACGCTGAGAATTTACAGGATTTTTTTTTTTTTTAATTGGGATTGTTTCATGTGGAGGCGTTCACTCTTGTAAATGCTGGTTTTGGTTGCTTCAGGAAGAATCTTTTTTGATAAATGCTTATCCCTAAAAACCAAACAAAGATTGAAACTTGGCTGATTGAATGGTGACAAGTATTAATGGTGTTTTTATAATGTAGTTGTAGTCTTAAGGGTGAACTTACTGAAGTCTTGCAAGCTTTGTCTCTTATCCTCTAAGCCATCTAAAGAATTATTTCAGCTAAAGTTAATAAAAGCAAAAACTGTATATACTAGGTTAGCTTCTCCAGCAGCAAAAACTGTACATACTAGGTAACTTCTCCAGCAGCAGGAGCACTTTCTTGGCTTAAAATGTTGCAGTCAAATTTTATGAAAGATGTACGATTCCCTCCAGAGGGAGTAAAGGGGAAGTGAAGGTGAAATAGTTCTCATTTTACAAGCTCTTTGGCTGTTACAGTTTTTTGCTTAATGTGCTTGTTTGTGTGAGTAGGTAAAAACGGAAGCTGTAATTTCTAGTATTTAAAAGACTTGAACAAGATTTGGGCTTTGGGTTTGGGGCCAACTTGGATGAATCTTCAAAAGAAAAAGCTGTCTTGGTTGCATATTCCCATTATTTCAGCGTAGTCCTGCGATTGTGTGGCCTGGGGAAGGTGTCTGGTCTGTTTCCTTCAGTTTTCTACACTTAAATGATGATTTAAGAATTGTGTTTCTTCATTTTACAACTTTCATGACTGAGAGGAAAGCTGGAAAGCACAATTCCCAAAGGCTCAAACAACTCAGCTAAAATCTGATGTTTTTAAATTTGACTCTCAGCCTTCCAGCAGTCACAAGATCAACTCATGACTTGATCTCAGTATACATAATGTATTGGAGGGGATGGGAGGTATTTAGTTGTTGTGGGGACTTAGCAACCATTGTAGGTTAGGTTTGAAACAAGC
>VZTL01027005.1:0-36568 GCA_013400535.1 Scopus umbretta | reverse complement strand
GGCTATAATGTGAAAAAAAAAAAAAGGAAAAAAAAAAAAAAGAAAAAGCCCACAAACATTAAATTTACTACATGCCTTAGGGAATTTCACTACCTAAATGATTGGTACATTTTAGGTGTATTAATTGTCTATAGTATAAAGGAACAATATTAAAAAAATTAAAACAGTCATAAAAGGCTTTATAGTAAAATGTTCTCTTGCTGTTAATTATTTTTAATCTAAATTCCTAAAATTATTTCCAGTTATTTTTACTTTATTTTCTTCCAAAATAGCTGTTAAAAAGAAATTTTATAGCAGCATTAGACAATACAAACAATGGCTCTGGTTCTTGAATTCAAAGAAAAACATTTTATTAGCAATTGTGAAACTGAAAGTTTCAGTGAACTGTCCCTTTTCCTTTTCTCTGTGTGGCCAGAACACTCCAGAATAAAGCATCTATATTTTTAAATTATAGATTAAATTTAAAATTGTATAATTGTATGAAATTGTATATCTATTTTTTCAAATAGTTTTTCAAAAAGTTATTTTTTCAAATTTGTGATTATTAAATTATGAAACCAAGTGTGTTTAATCTAGGTGAAGGTCTAATAGTTCATACAACCTTAACCATGGAGCTGAACCATACCTCTGTATTTCTACGTTCTCTTTTGTCATTGAGCTGCCTGAAAATTCGTCATCATTGTATTTTCCAATTAAAAACCTTTCACTTAAATGAGTCATTTTTGTTCCACAGCTTTACTGAAAAAAACTAGTACGTTTTTGGGGTGATTTTTCGTTTTGGTTTTTGTTTTGCTAAGGGATAGTAAAAGACAAATAGCAAATGAGAGAACAGCATTTTGGGAATATTTGTTATTGCCAACATTGATGGCTTTCTGAAAGGAAGATTTTCAGACAAGAACAAAGAAATAAAAATTAATTTCTGCAAAACTATAAAGAACAACAGTACAGGTGTTGTTATGTCATGGGGTGGGGAGCACACAGCTCCCCTAGAAATCTCAGCATAAGAGGGTAGATCTTAGGATTGAAACATGTCCTGTAGGTTCCTATGGTCATAACTGAAATGCACAAAATCCAGTTAGCTCTTTGAAGGCTGAAAAAGTCAACACGTTCCTTAAAACAGGATTACATAGGTGTATACACAACAAGGGACTGGGAAGATATCTGCATGTTCTTTGGCAGACTTGACGCTCCTACCAGATTTACATCTGTCTCAGTCTGAATATATTTTTCAATGAGGAATAAACTGTTCATCTCAAAAATGCAATTAATCCCTATAAGCAATGTGTTTTGTGTTTATTACAAGCAAACATGGAAAGACATGATAGTTGCCTGTAGAAACCGTAGACACGGATCAGTGCACTCGGTGGCTTCTTTTGCACTTGGGCCAAGGTCAGGATGCTGATCTTCAGAATCAAGGCAGTATAATTAGATGTCAGGTACCTCTCTTCAAACCCTCCTAATCATTTGAAGTTTAGATTCTGGATCTTTTTCATGTAGCTTGTAGCCGAGTTCATTAATATTTAATTACGGTGAGCAAATAGCGACTACTTCATTTTGGGGGCTAAAGTGAAGGATTCGAGGGGACAAAAAAGTCATGTGGGTGGTAAAACTAGTGGAGACTTACTTTCAGTTGATCTGTGTCTTAATCTCTCTCTCCCATCTCACCAAACACCCTGATGAGCTAATTCTCCTGTTCTCTCCCCCTGGTTTTTTTCCTAGCTCCTAAGTCACTTCCATGTTAGGCTGGGCAGGTAGCAACTCACGCGGAGACTGGCTTATTCCATGTATGTGGAAACTGCTGGAGTTGCACTGCCTTGCTTCAAACAGGGGCATGAATCTGGGTCTGTCTTCTCCAAACAGCTGTCAATTCTCAGACACATTTATAGAAATGTGTATCTTCACATAAGCTATTTTAAAGTGGTCAATAGGATCAAAAGCCATTGGAAGATGGGGTACAGATGGCAATTGACAGTGCTGTTACATAAACCTCATTTACTTAGGAAATCAGAATACTATTGATGTGGGAGGGCTCAGGATAGAAATCAGGACATATGAAAAGTTTCTTAGGAGGAAAAAAAGCAAAATGATATTAGCTTGAAAAGCATACTTTTATGTTGTTCAGGTCAGGTAAAATAGCTGAATTGAAATCAAATGCATGATTTCTGGGTTATTTCACAGCTTATAAATTGCTTCTGTTTCAAAACAATACATAGTTCTTAAACAAAATAACAATAATTCTTTTAGAAAATGTCTTATGTACTCAATTTTCCCCCTATTTCTGTTGTTTCATTTTTCAACAGGTCTATTTATTCAATTGTCTTGATTAACTTTTTGTGGAATTTAGATTTGATACTGTAAGTGGTATAGTAATTGTTTCACACATTACATTATCCATGCATGGATCATTTACTTGGACACTTTTTGGTGATTTATGAGACATACTGTATTTGCAATAATGTCCTTTGACTTCATCCTAATAGGAGCAATTGTCTGCTTATTTAGGGAGTAGGTCTCTGAAATCTTCCAATCTCGTTTGCTATGATTTGCCTTGATCTGGCCTCTTAACCCAACCTGCCTCTTCTGTTCTTCCACTGCTCATCTGTCTGTTGGCAGAGAGAGAGAGATATGAAAGGCAAGAAGATCGAATTAGCGATGACCATGGAAAGTAGGTCAGAAAGCAGTGATAGATTTCTAGTGTTTTTCAGTCTGAAAGCTATTCAACTGTAAAAAGCTTTGTGTATTAGTTTTTGGGCTAATTAATTTTTTAGTCAAAAACCAAGCCCTTATTTAATTACTGATTCTTTCACATTTTGACTCTCATTCATTTCCTATAACTCTAAGAAATCATCACTGCAGCTGTATGTAAACAACAGGGGAAAATACGTATAGCTGGATTTCCCCTCCCGTGCACTAATGACGTTATTCCCAAGAGGCTGTTGTGAGTTTGTTACCTGTTAAACCAAATCCCTTTCTGTCTTTTCTCTTTAAGTGATTTTAAATACAAAAAAGTCATAATTTTTCTGCCTATGAACTCCTGTTACAGCTGATGATAGTACAAATTTGAAAAGTGCTCATTTAATGTGGAAAGGAGAAGATATTAATCTAGTCTGGAGAGGTTTCAACAACCCTTTTCTTCCTTAATGTCCTTTCCCTGTGAACTGAAAGACTTCAGCTGGCTTCGGCAGCCCTATTCTTATGCATGATCTTTCAGTAGGGAATTAGCAGGGTTGCTTAGGAAAACAGCACAAATAAATAACCCTCACAGTTGGAAGACTAATGGCATACAGTGCACAATCATTAGGAAAAAATCTAGTGTCACGTTAATAACTGGAAGAAGCAAAGACAGTTTAATCCATAACTTCTGGTTATTTAAAAGGATCAGTGTCCCCCCAAACCTTCCAGCAAATCTACTTAGAACCGAGTATCCAAAGCATTAATTAAGCACTGAAATTCGTTCCGTGATTTTCAGTGTTAGAAGTACTAGCTCTGATTCTCTGTGCTGAATAACCACTTCAGGCTTGATTTGTTTCCACCGTCACAAGCGATATTTCCTTGGCACTGCAAACTGTAAAACTAGTAAATTGCTGTCATTAAGTAATTGTGCTCTGTGTGTGACCGAGGCAGCCGGCTTCTAACCTGCTCCAGTCCCGTGCCCCTTCCCAGCTCTGTGTGACACGTGCTGCGCCGGGTTCAGTGACGGGAGCGTCGTCGGCCAGAATTTGGAGAAAACCCATCACTTGCTTCACTCAGGATAAACAAACAATCATTGATCTGCCCTGGATTCAAAAGAAGAATGCACACAGGGCAATTTCTGCCTCTTTCAAGCTGTCTTTTGAGACAGTGAATGCTCGGGAGATATTTTAAAATGACAGAGCAATAAAAAAGTGGAATGGCTCCTGCGTTGTTCCTGGCATTTGTGCTCCGTTCCTGAGCCGGTGTCCTCGTTATCCAGGGAACCGAGGCACAAGATGTCTCTGCTGGGCACCAGCTCAGGCTGTCAGGTTGTTAGCAGAATTTAGGGTGGTGTCTTTTATAGTGATTGAAAAGTTCCATAATTTATTTATTTTTTAAAAAATCCGTAAAATATCTCAAATGCAGCTTCTTTCAGGTAGTTTATGGCTGAAGAGTACATTTTGGAGTGCAGCTGAAGAAATCTGGCTAGGCGATGGGTGTAGTTTGGGTTGGGTCAGTCACTGCGAGTGCTCAAAAGCACACCAAAGCTTTCCTGACTGCTGCAAAAAATACATTTAAGTATGTGCAGAATGCAAGTAGCAATGAAGGAGTAATTGCAGTCTTTAATCCACATGTTGTGGTATATATAGAAAAATTCCTTTACATTTGTGATCTTATAGGAAGCTTCGAGAGCAAGCAATACGAGTCTATGTGGTAGTGAGGGTTTTGTTGGGAAGGCTCTGAGTGGCCGAGTGCCCTTCGCTTGTGGCACTTGCTCCGGTGCCATTATTAATATTTACAGAAGGCGGCACCTACAACTTTCAGATTTTATAGGAGGCAAAGTCTTTGTCTCAAATTTATGAGCCACCTCAGAGGAATTCACCTGTACTGCACGTAGTCTAGTAGTGTAACTGAGAAATACTGTTTAAGGATTTTTCCAGCTTTGTAAATTTGTTTAGGTAGCACTTTTGTCTTTTCAGTCTGTAAGGCTATAGTACTTTATCAATGTAATAAGCAACAGGATACATATACTGGAATTGACACAGTTGCTCAAAGCCATAGCCAGACTTTTCCAAGAGCCAGTGACCAGCAGTGTAGATTGAAGAAGACAGTACGAAAAACTCCAGTAAGCAGCTACAGTAAAAAATTTTCCCATGCATTAAATGCCATCCTAACTTCTAATACACTGTGACTGGTTTAAACAATGAGTTTAGTTTTTTTTCCTAGGTCTTTCAGTTAAAAGTTTTAGAATATCTTTAATTAATATATATTAGAAACTCTATCCCCACATATCTAATCCTTTCTTGGATTTTGTTAAGTTGTGCCTGGTGTTATATTAATCTCCACGGAAATCTCTAACTTTATTCTGTCAGTTTTGGTTTTGTCATTGTTCTGATCAAGAAACCCCCTTTTATTCTGTGACTTTTATTTCTTCTTGGGGGAGGAGGGGTAGAGAGGGAAGAAAGAAAAAAGCACTTACCCTGTAAATCTGAAGTGCTCTATGAAAGAGAGAAACCATGATTCATTACTTCAGAGGAAGACATGGTGTGTGACAGAAATCTGCTTGCCTGCTCTGACCCAAGAAATTCCTAGCAAAATCTGCAGTACAGTTTGGCTGTTTATATTCTGCCTTACTAGATCATCCTGTGCTCTCTGTTGTGAAATGCAAAACTTCAAAATGGATTAAAAGGATTATCTCTAAAAATGCATGTTTTAATCGTATGACTGATGACTCTCTAACTAGGATGTTTACTGCAAATCCTTTAAAAGTTTTGGGAGAGAATGGAATCCCAGTAGTCCAATGCAATAATCTACAAGTTTCCAGTTAGACTCTTTTACAAGAGAGTGTGTTCAGAACAGCATAACCTAGCAGTGAATATTTCCAGACCTGACCTAAAATATTTTAAAATCCTTTTTTCTGATACCTAATGAAGGGATAGGATAAAGAAGGAATTTACATGTATTTCTATATGTATGGTATGTATATGAAGCTGTTGAAAGCCTCACACACATACAGAATAGTGAATAAACCAGGTGAATGACAAACAGGCTCAAACTCTGAAAATGTAATAAAATATGTTTTTCCAAAATATAGCATAAAAATTTGTGCTAGTGTGTGTGTGGTGGGAATCGAGGACAATAAAGATTTTATTGGCACTTCTAAGAATGAGTCGTGTAACTTCTTTGTGAGGAATGTTCTCTTCCCAGAATAATGGCTATAAAACCTTTTATCTTTATGTGTCCTGTAGCTATTTGATGGACTTTTCATGTCACTGTCTTTAATTGCATAAAATAGAAAAAGGTGGATGCAAAATAGGATGATGTAATTGTTCCACAAGTTACACAAGTTAATAGTTACAGTTATACAAGCTCTGGATTAACAGTTTTATATAATTCATTACTGGAGCCTGATTTGAGTTCCAGGAAAAGAAGGATGCAAAGAGCAACTGACAACTTGTCAGCTTAGTTAAAGAGCTAAGAAAATTCAAACCAGCTTTGGCCAATACTTTTCAAAGGAATTTGAATGGACAAGGAATTCACAATGTGTTGCCTTCTACAGAAGCTCATCTTCAGAAAGTGAGTTTGGGGCTTCCTGAAAATCAAAAATACCTGATATATATCAAATTGGGCATCTGAAGATAAAGTACATTCAACCAGCTTTGAACTTGTTTTGGTCCCCCTGCCCCCAAGTTTTCTTTTAGTTTTCTAAGCTTTTTCCATTTCTCCTGTTTGCTCTGTCCATTGCCTTTTAGTCAGGACAAAAAAAGTGTGGGTTCCACAAGGTGTCATAGCTGCTGTTTTGCACCAGTGAATTTCACATCACTGAAGAAAATCATTAATCCAGATTTTGAAACACTGAGCAATATTTTGACTTTGAACTGCCATATGTTTCAGGTGTTGCTTGTCAGTTTATAGAGAATATAGGTTATAAGCTCTCAGATATCATACTTGCTTTCCAAATCCACTTCCCTGCTCTGAACACAGTTTTGGAGAAAGCCCTGTTCTACAGAAGGGTGTGAGGACACTCTTTAAAATAAGCATGAACTCGGGCTGCATACAAAAGTTTTCCTGGTTCAGGGTCTACAGAGTAACAAAAAGATAATTCTCTGAGAGGTCATCAGGTATTAAAGGGGTTGTAAAGACTTCCTAGGGACAACTGGAAGCCAAAAAATGAAGTGTTCATTATGGCATGTAGTAGTGACAACTTTTCTTCTACTCTCTTTTTCTGTGAACAAAACAACAGCCAGGCTTTTCCACCTGGCCTAAACTTTCCAGGAAAAAAAGGGCAGAATTGATGCTGAAGAAGGTCTGCGAGTTGATAAAGGCCAGATCTGGAAAGCTGTAATTAGGCAACTTCTGGACAAGGTGAGAGCTTCAGTGAAAATGCTTCGCCCAGGGAACAGCTGAGCTGAATCAGGATGAATATAAGTGATCCAGATGACTGAACTGGGGTTCAACCCTTCCATGAATTTGTCACATTACTGGAGCAGGACTAAGGGAATGAAAGGGCTAATTCTTTTCCTGAAGGGAACAGTGAGATGAGGTGCCCTTAACCATTCTGGTAGTGCTCTGTTGCTGGAATTTGGCATATTTAATTCTCCACAGACGCTCTCTTCTGTTGATGCCACTCTGTGGGACTCATTGGAGGCTTGTTCTGCTGAACTTATTACAGTAAGTTCAGTTTCCAATTTTGCTGGAAAAAGTTATCACTTTGTGTGCAGAGTGACATTTGCTTATGGATTTACTTTGTGCCTGACTTAAAGATGCTTGCATGTACAGGTTATGAGCAAAAGTCTTGTCCCAAACATTCTTCCCTTAACCCACTTCCAGAATACCCTATTCTGCTTGTGGAAGTGTGTAGTAACAAGGCCATAATTCTAATTCTATTTGAGACGATGTAATCTGTTAGGAGTGAATATACGGAAGCTATGAGTTTAAGCAATGACCTATGTGTTTTCATAATGTGCTGATTAACATGAACTAACATTTTCTGTGAGTAGTTGGCTGTACCTTATTCTTCTCAAGACTCTTTCACAGGTGTACAGGATGCATATAACATAAAATTTAGACAAGTGCCATCTGATGTCTGAATATATGTTATGTAACTACAAGTAGATATTAAACTTCTATGTAAAGCAGTAAACCCCTTTTGAACATACAAATGAGTGCTATTAGCAGCTGGAATTTGCACAGAACCTTTTAAATCTAAACTCACTTTTGCTGCACTCAGAAACTGGCAACATATGGTGGCAGAGCACAGAATCAGGCTATATTTAGTCCTGTATGACAGGTGTAAAAACAAATGTTTAGATGAAAGGGGATGGGCTTTTTATTGGTACCGTATCCTGAAATGTGTATTTTTCCAGAAGTGAAATGCTTGCAGATTTGTCATTTGGCTAGTGAATATTTTCTTCCTTATAAGCAGAGAAATGCTGTGGTGATACAGAGCTCAGTTTTTGCCTACAGGGTTTAACTGTGCTCTTACTGAAGGTAGTTCAAAACTTCCACATTACCAAAAACATTAGATGGCCCTTATAATTATAATGGAACAAAGAAAGAAAACTGAAAAAAATGTAACTTTAAAAAAAATATGTAGTAGCATGACTTAAATGTATAATTCTGTAGGCAATACCATGGAAAATCCATTACATAAAAAAGATGGAGTCGGCATAGGATCATTTCTGTGCTTTACTTGAGGTAAAAGCCTTCCTCGTGGCACACTTGAGTGGAGTGTGCTGGTCCCTGCTAGACACTAGGCTTGGTGGGTTTTGTCTGACCAGTATGCAATTCCTTATTTTAGTGTTGGATCAAGGCACTAATAAGAATTCAGACTGCAAGAGAGAGGAAGAGAGGGGAAAAAGGCATTCAGGTATATGACACTGGCACTAGGGTAGGCAGTTCCAAACACTCTGCAGCTGTGGAGCAGTTCTGTAAATAACTGGTCTACCTTTTACTGTCTAAGCCTACAAGGTGCACCTGAGTCATGTGTTCAAGAATGCACTTGCAACTATGGCAGCCTGAAATCATTATTTAGATTACATGAAAGCTGCAAGTCTCCTTTCATGGCATCAGTTTGAGAGCTAAGGTCTTAAAAAACCCTTTTGTACTGGCAGTTTGTGACTTGTGGCAAAAGTGGCTGTGAAATTGTCAGCAATCAAGCTCCTGTGCAAACAGTGTATTGTGATTTCCATTGTATATTAGCAATGGGGTGCAGTCTTGAATCTGGTGTTTGTGTTTTGTATGTTTTTCAGGTAGTCTTGAATAGGGTTCTTCTACTGAATGGGAAAACTCATCTTGTCTGAAAAGGAATCTCTCTTAATTTCAGTGGGAACTAGTAGCCATTTTTAGTGCAGGTTTTGGCACTCTATTGAGTGTGAAACCTGCAAAAAAAAGCCTCCAAAATCCAAAACCATGAAATATAGAACATTAAGATGTTTCTTACAGAAATTCCTTGTGTTTGGTGGTGGGTGGAAAAGAGGGGCTGAATATGTCTGCAGTTGCCACTAAAAAAGCCACTACAGCTGGTTAGCCTGACTTGCCAGGCGCTACAAGGCTCATGGGCTCTTCCAGAGGCTACTACTCACTGCCCCAGGGTCTGCCTCGAATCCCAGCTCTCACAGGAACCAGAACTGCTCAGCCTTGCCCATCCACAAAGGCTGACTGAAGTGGCTCAAAACTGACCTGGTTCACATCTTGGGTTTCTTTATTAAGGCTGTACAGTGACTGAAAAGCATTGAGAGTGTTTTGCTGCTTAATCATCACCAGCACCATAGAGTCAATTGTCCAGCAACTTGAATTAAACATACACCTCTCCTTCATAGATGTCTAATCAGGTCCTTAGATGAAATCCTATAGATTATAATTTTCATCCTGTGCCTTTTTAATTGGTTAATTAATTTATTAATATGCAAAACATGTACACAAAACCTAGTCATTAGTAGCACCACATGTTCAGTACAAGCTATATACCTTTGAAAGCTATTTATGACATTTCCCAGGCTGCATGTCTTTCTCCACACAGTGCCACAAGTAAGCTTTCACTTGTCTGTCCTTCAGCGGACTATGCACATCTTTCCTGCCAGCCTCTACTTCAGTGGCACAGCTATGATAATTAGGCTTTGAATTCTTCATATTTTCATATCATTGCATTAATTTCCTTAGCCCAGTGTCACTTGAGCATTCATCTGGTCAACGGGAATCTTTTTACACTTGGGATGTAAGCTGGCTGAGATAGGGACCTTTTGTTCCATATGTGTACAGTGCTTAGCGCAGTCCTCAATCTGGAGCCACCAGAACTCTACTCTTGAAGTGTTTCAAAGCATCTGAAACTGGCAGCAGAATCTAACACTTCCAGTTTGTATCCAGTTGGTATTACCAATCTGTTTTGGTATGTGCCTGAGTGCTGTTTAAAGATCTGTAATAATCAACAAATTTCTATCATTAGAGAGCTGAGACTATGACATTTAATTTCAAAATAGTAGCATGGGCTCACAATTTAAACAGGAATTGCTTAGAATAAGAATACTGTTTCTGATTCCTTTTCTAGAATATGCCCATCTATTGTGATTTGCATTAAAAATAAATTATTTGTAAGCTAGGATCCTTTGTTACAAAACCAGTTAGTGTGATATATTCACTGTGTGCAACTAAAAGTTTAGAGTGACATACTGTCACCAGAAATAAATACTAGAAATAAAGAAAAAGTCTAGTGTTGCACAAAAAAGGACCCAGTCCAGCTCTGCAAGCTACACAACACCTCGCTGTTGTGAATTGGGCATTTCTGTATTTGCACTTCACAGTGAAAATCAGGTCCTAATGACAACTGATTATTATTGTATGTACTGTAATTAAATTATAGACAGCTTCCATTTTCTACTTGTCTCTCTCTGCACATGGGAATAGAGTTGTATTTAATAATTCAAGCATCAATTTTTGCAAAATGCATGCCCTGATCCCAGGTTTTTTCCATTATTACAAAAAGAGCTCAGGTCACAAAATGATCTGTAGTTAAAAAAGAAAAAAAAGTCATAGTAGCAAAAAGTCAAAGACGATGCACATGAACGAATAAGGATGGCTATAATAAGATATCTGGAATTAGAGTAATTTATGACATACATATGAGAGGAAAGAGGAGAGGAAAACAGAGCAAATACACTATAGCAATGAATTACAGCATTTAATGACAGTCTTGATTACTAAAGCATTTTACAAACCCGATGGTATTCAGGACATTGGAATTAACTCTGTAGTGATCTAAAAGGGCAATATTTTTAAGGAAAGATACCTTTACTAGTCCAACCATGGTATGACAAAAAGAGGAGAGCCTTCAGGTGCATATCTTTATTTTCCACCCAGACTTTCAAGACCATCCTCCATTTCAAAGCATTATTTCCAAAGAGAGTTGAATCTTTTCCAGCAGTTTGCCAACATGTTCCAGAAAACAAATGATCTGCCTCTTTGAAGAAGTATACATTTGTCAGAAAACCAAGCGCTACTACTAACTTTCAGTGTACAATTGGATTCAATTTGGATCAGCTTGTATAACAAGAGTATAAAAAATTTCCTACAACTATTCAGGAGTATTTTGTTATTACCTCCAAAGGTAATACAAGAGGCTTTCCTTACCAAGCGCCTTGCATAATACATCTGTGTTTGCTCATATGTAAATTTAATCAAATTTCTATATCAAACACTGTACTGGGTTTACTTGGTGAGGTGCTGGCAGCGAGGGGCTGCAGGGTGGCCTCTGTGAGGAGAGGCCGGGGCTGCCCCGTGCCGGGCACAGCCGGTGCCAGCACGGCTGAGCCCCTCAGCCACGTGTGGGGAGCCTCTAGACAAACAGGCTAAAGAAAGTAAAGAAAACAATGGACAGATTTTGGGAGGGTGAGGTGCAGAGCGTGAGGAACAGCCCTGTGAACGCCGAGGCCAGAGAAGAAGGAGGGGAAGAGCTCCTGCAGGTGCTGGAGCAGGTATTTCCCTGCAGCCCACGGAGGACCCCGCACCAGAGTAGGTGGATATTCTCTGAAGGAACTGTGGCCTGTGGAGGACCCATGCTAGAGCAGGGGAAAAGTGTGAGGGGGAAGGAGGGGCAGAGAGGAACCATTATGGAGTGACCACAGTCCCCCATTCCCCACCCCGGCCGGCATCACTTAGGGTTGGGGGAAGATAAGAAGAGGTGGGAGTGAAGGAGTGAAGCCGAGTCTGGGGAAAAGTGGGGGAAGGTGTTGTTTCAGTTTTTGTCTTTTTTTCTCACTACCCAAATCTATTCTAATTGATTCTAAATGAAATTAATTTTTCCCAGGTCGAGTCTGCTTTGCCCATGATGATAACTGGTAAGCAATCTCCCTGTCTTTATCCCAGCCTGTGAGTATTTCTACCTTATTTTCTCTCCCTGGCCTGTTGGGGAGGGGGAGTGACAGAGTGGCTGGGTGGGAGTTTGGTCCTTGGCCAAGGGTAACCCACTACAAACACATTTATTTTCCTTAAGACAAGTGCACTGTAATTCAATTTTCCATAAACTAGAATCCAAATGTACATATTATTCCTAATTTTCTATATTTCTGTATTTTTGCCTTTTAGTAAGAGAAAGCCATCATAAAGTACTTTGTTACTGTACTTTATATTTTCTTCTAGAGTGGAAGCTCAGAAAGAGCTGAGCAAACATGTCTTCATATTCCGTGATCCAGTTCTTAAAAATGTTTTCATCCTAGTCCTATTTTTCCCATTTGTTACACTGCAGAGTTCAGTTTCTGTGTTTCAACAGAATATTTGGTCTCCTTTTTTGTTTATGATCTATCGTTATTTTATTAACATTCTATTATTCAAAGAACCAAAATGGGAACAAAAAAAAAAAACACGCAAAAATGCGTTCTGAGCATTGCAAACACCTGCAAGAGGGCACAGCTGTTTCCTGAAGGGCATGAGCCATTATCAGTCTGCTCTCCGTACACCCTTATGGTCATTGGAAGAAGATGCCTTCCTTGTTTCTTAATTGCTGAAAGCCCTGTAAAAGGCTTTTCCTTTCCACCTTTTTCATTATTATAACCACTACTAAATGTGATTACTTAAAATAAACACACAGCTCCTCAGCAACATTTTTGAATAGGAGTGTAGCCCGATCCACTGCCCTGTGAAGGCAACGTCCGTTGCCTCCAGCGGGCCGTGGAGAGGCACATTGTGCAACGAGCTCTAAAACCCTGCTTGGTCGCTTTCCCAGATCGTCCTCCATTCAGATCAGAGTTCTGAATGGTTTTCAATTAATGTAACGAGACTAATTAACTGTATAAGAGTAGGGATTTTCTTAGAGTTACTGACAATCCATCTAATTAATACTACCTTGGAAGTTCAGTGCTTCTCATTCTAAAATAAAAGTACACAAAGCCAGTGGGTTACTGTGGGTGAAAATAAGGAACATGAATTTCTTTCTTTGCCTCTGAACCTGAACAAATTACAAAGTTACTAGAAACAAGTAGTCTAATCAAAATGAGACACCTTTCTGACTGGTTCTCCAACAACTTTACCAGACAGCTTCTGCTGCAATCAGTATCATATGGCATTGCTGTTTTGACTTCATAGCTGAAGATTATCCCTGTACTGGTACCTAGCACCCAAGAATAAGAACTGCTAAAAAGAGCCATCACATACAAAAAAATACTATCCCCTGGGCTCTTTTTCATGGTAATGTAATATTTTTGTGATCAAGTTTCAATACCAGACAGTGTTAAGGAAAAGTTCCCTCTATCATTTTGCCTAAACCCTGTTTTGGGGTAGCACCCTGAATATTGAGAGATCATTTAAACCTCTCTTATTCAAGATCCTTACCTCAAGGTTGTCACCAAGTGTGCCAGTTAGTATCTCTTTTTGTTGTGGGGGGAACATCACTTGCTGCAAGAAAGTGGAGTGTGACCTGGATTATATGAGCTATTAAACACCATCAGATGGTAACAAGTTCTCATTACCACAATCTTTTGACACTTGAATCATGTACCTGAAACTGAAAGTATAGGCATTGATTTGCTAATCCTCTGAGACATCTGATTGCAGGTTTTATGGAAATGTATTTTAAGAAAGATGTTTGAAGTATAAACTTATCTATATAATAAAGGCATTTTAGTAATTTAGTCTGGATACTTCAGATATGATTCTGTGGCTGTGATGAGTACAGTATATGGTATTGTAGTAAGTATGCTATTCAATTCATGATTCCTTACTATCATATTTATGCATGTTTCTGGGTTAGAAAAGGCTTCTTTTTACTATGAGAGCTAGTTGCTAATCAGTGAATAGAACTTCAGTGATTTTTTTTTGGTCGATTAAAGAATGCTTATTTTTTTTTAATATGAAACCTCAAAGTCAGTAGTAAAAGAAGGAATAAGAAGATGAAAGAAAATAGTAACACTTGTTTGTTTCATCTTATTGAATAATAAACAGCAAGATCTGGAAGGAACCCTCTTTACTAAGAAGAAAAATTATTAATATGCAACAAAATGTATTTTTCTAAAAATATTAGTCTTAGCTATAGCACTAACGTGTTATACTAGTGTTTTATGTTAAAAGTATTCTGCTTAATACATGAGTATTTTCAGTCTGCAGACCAAGAATGATGCCCAAATTATAAGTAGCTCCTACAGACCAGACTGTTTAAGCCTGAGGAGGGAAATACTCCCAGGAGCTTGGACACATACAAACTACAGTCTTCATTGTAGGGTTGTTTTTTTTTTTTTTTTTCCTACCTGAGCTGAATCTTGAATTTTGTGGTCAGCAACTAAGAAATAAACTGTTGTAATGGTATTTTCAATTATTTCTTTGTTATTCTGCACTCCCATCTTTACAGTTTTCTATTTTTCACAAACAACATTAGAAGTCACTAGGGAGCCACTTCTGCCTCTTAGGGGAAAGAGATTTCTTTGGCTATAATATAAGCCAGGGCTATTCAGGATCTGATCTGAAGTTTATTCAATTAAAAAGAAAGATTCCCACTGATTTTACTGAGGTTCGAGTCAGACTGTTAAGTGGTGCACTGTGATCCCGTGTGTTTTTAGTGGCATTTATCTGAAGGAAAAGGTCCTGGCTGTTTTTTGATGTGGACAAAAGGTAGTTACTTTTTTCTCAGCAAAACAGATGCAAAACATTACTGTTCTGATTCTCCTCTTTGTGCTGAAGTAAATATTCTACAAGATTCAAGGCAACGAAACATCAAAAAAGGTAGGTTTGGAGAATGGTTTACAGACAATAAACTGACCAATGAAGACATATCTACTGAAGGGCAGAGGTCCTACTGATAATTAATGGAAACCCAATCAATAAATCACTTCTGAAATGTAGCAAATAGATCATTAGGAGCCACCTACTGAAACTTCTTACCTGATTAAAGATGTATATGTAATGAGTTGTATGTAGAATGAGGCCGTTACTAATGCTCCATTCATGTACAGTATATGAAAGCTTCAATTCCTTTTCAAACCACTTCTGAGGAGAAACTCATAGAAACAAACTAAACCATTCATTGCTGACCTATGTCATTCTTTTTTATTTTCATTTTAGAAAATCAGTTAGACAAAGATCAACAAATGTATTTTGCAATCTGTTACTCTAAGTTAAAAAACATTGGCACGGGAGCCAAAAATTAGAAAAGTAGTACCAGCAGCTTTGCCATTACTGCCTTCAGAAACACAGCAAGCCAACAACAGTAGAGGGGAATGACAGCTTAGGGACAAGAATGGGAAATATGAACAAAAAAAAATGATAAACGTTCATGTTGTTGTCTTTCTAACAACATTTCGTCCTTCATATTACTCTCAAGTTGTCTATACACTTGTTTTCCATCTTTATCCCATTTGTATGTGACAAAAGCTGTACCCTTTGTCATATAAAAATGAAACTCCTCCAACTGTAACTTCTAATTCTTCTAACTTCCCCGAATTCCTATGATTCAAAATCCTGTAATTACCAAAATTGTTGTTAAGATATTAGATCTATTTAATACCAATGATATAGTTATTATTCTCTATTTTTTATACAGAAATTTCCTCAAAAGCCCTTGCACTTTAAACTCTCAAATGCTATAAATTAACTTAGAATAGTATTACATTTGTGAAACAGCATTTTTACATGTGCTGGTGCCTCCTTACATGAATTGTAGACTTTTTATAGTTCTCTCGGTAATCTGCGTTTAGCCAGTTTCCCAGCCATTACACACTTCATAAAATCCCAGAGTAGAGAACAGCAGAAATTGGAAGGAACCTCTGGAGATCTAGTGCAGCCCCCTTGCTCGGGGCAGGTTGCCCAGCACTGTGTCCAGTTGGGTTTTGAATATCTCCAAGGACGGAAACTCTGCAACCTCTCCGGACAACCTGTTCCAGTGTGCAACTACCCCCACAGTAGAAATGTTTTTTCTTACATTCATTTTTTATGCTGTTTAGCTAAGACTTGCTTCAGTTAAGTGTCTGCATAGCTTCCAACCCAAAAGGACTCTTGAAGAACAAGAGCAAAAGAGCAAATCTACTGACAAGTTTCTTTCTAGGGCAGGACAGATGGACAACAATAAGGGTCAGTGAAAGCTACTAGTAAAAAATAGTTTTCTTTAAACATAAATACATTTCTGAATTTAAATATAAATTTAAATTCTCAAGTAGCTAAGAAGCATATCCATTACTTCAGATTAAAAAAAACGTCAAGGCATTAACTCATAAAACACATTATTTTGGTATTTGGTGCCAATTGGATGGAGAGAGGAGGAAGTACTGAACAAAATATTACCGGGTGTATTATTATTATGACAGCATTTCCATTATACTTTGTCCTGGTTTTCAGCTCTGCCCCAGCTGAAACCAGGACAACTTACACAAAGCTACTAGAAAACATATAATTTTTACTGGCCTTATTTTTGTTTGCTAATATTACACCTCAAGTGGGTAACCACTTTCTTTGTAACTACCATGCAACAAAGCTCTAGAAAGGAAGCATCCTTGCAAGTCAGAATTCATAACTCCAAATTCCCATACCAAGGATAATAAGCGTGCTTTTTCTTCTGCTCAGCTTCCAGGTTTACCCTGGAGACCCTAAATAGTTCTGACTTGAGAACAAACTTGCCCTTTCATCACATCATGATTTAAATTATACCCGGTCATAATTATTTCAGGTGATTTCCAGTGAGACTGCTTTTTTAAAGTTTGGTTTTGTTGTGTAGATTGAAGAGAAAATTTGGGATTTTTTTCACTCCAAGTTTGAGAGGTTTGTGTTTCATTTTAGACCCCCTCACACCCTTTCCTACTGACACAAACACATGAATGCTCTCAAAGGGGTTACTAAGGAAACCAGAAACTATGGTAACCTAGACTGGAAGCACTCTTATTTGTCCAAGGCGAGGGAAAGGAAAATTCAGGCAATGCACACGGCAGTCACACTGAAGGTCCTGATCTTTCCTTTTCCCTTCAGCTGCAGCAGACCTTCTGTTTCTCATATTCCCCTTCCAGCAAAGCTATCAAACCAGAATTTTGACTTAGGTAAAAGGAGAGAAACATCACTGCAGTAATGTAGATGAACGTAAATGAGGTTAAATGGATTTGGGCAGTATTACTGCACCAAACTGGTAAAAGCGTTTAATTTTTCCTTTTACCATTAGGTCAAAACCCCTTCAACTTCAATTATTCTTTTAGCATTAACACAGCAGCTTGGTCAGCCATGCACCACATTGCCTGCCCTTGCTCTGAGGAGTCAGGTAGTGTGTTAGCAATACTCTTCTCAGGACCTCTTGTCAAAGCCATCACCCTGCACATGCTTACAGTCACTTTTAGTTCTGCTCTCATAAACATTCTCACTGAATAAAAGCTATCGAGAGCTAGTAAATGCTCTATCACTACTAAGTAATGGTGCTTCATTAGAAGTGAAGGGAGCTCAGAAGCTCATCAAACTGGTCAGGAGATATTTCAGTTGTGCTTTGTAGAAACAATCCTTTTACCGCTGAACTCAACAACAAAATATTCTCTGATTGCAGGGCACCCAACAAAATTTAGTAATGGATAGTGAAAAAAATAACAAATATCATAATAAAGGAAGAGTTTAATCTTGTCCATGTTCGTTCCTTTAAAGCTTTGTGGAGAATAAAAGCTGTTTATGCTGCAGGATAAGCTCATTAATTTAGAAACAAGTTGCCTATGGCTGAATACATTTGTATATCTTTGCTAATGGTCTGATTCAGCAAGCCAGAGTAGAATATTGAACAGCATCAATGCAAATAGATTTACTGAAATTAGTGAGATTATTCCCATGAGGTCATTTGAATCAGGGTTACAGGACTGGACCTTGTGTTAGTAAAAAGTGTAAGTTGTGTCAGAAAAAATTGGCTACAATGTTCAACATAATGCTTAATGTATTGGTGCAAGAAATTGCTAGGATCAAGTGTTTTTCTACGTGAAGCATCCAGAGAAGAATGTGGCTTTCTTATTTAAGAAGAATAGCAAGTAGATTTGTAAAGTTTATGCTCTTTAAGCATGGCTTCTGGAAAATTAAAAAAATTGGGAAAAGAATGTCTGTATATACTATATGTTACCGAATTAGGAAAGAACATGAAACAGACTAGTTATTGATATATTTTTATTACTGAGTAGATGTAGTCATCAATAGCAAACTGATCAGCATCACACACAAAATGGTTGTTGCTGATAAAAACATTCTGAGCAGAACTGTGGCATTTTGTGCATGTAAGCTAGAGAGATAAGAGGCAATGTGAAATGCCTCCCTTTTAGTATACCCACTTCAGAGGTAGCCAGGATTTTGTTGCTATGAGAGAGTGGGGAAGCTGACCTGTGCTGAATGGTACACAAAGCTTTTTAGTCACACAAGCGAAAACAGAAGAGCTAGGAATAAAAGTCTGATACTAACAGATTAAAGGAGTTAATTAAATGGGGAAGTCACTTTATAAAATGGGATGAAGTCCTCTTTGCTATCTGCATGAATTATGACTTGAGACTGTCAGTACATATTTTGTTAGATTAGCAAATATTTACGAAGTAAACTACAATTCAGAGGACATGAAATGTGTGAATTAGGTGTTAAAAACATACCCGAAATTTTACTGCTATTATTTGCTAGTTAATATTTTAATGGGAGGGTTGACCACATCATATGGACAACTATTTTGCATAATCACAATTTACGTGAATGTTATGCTTGCTTTGACTAATACTTTGAGTTGAGGAAAAAAAAAGAAAGCTAATGCATATATTGGCTAGAATAAACAGTTTTATCCTAGGTCCATTTGCTACATGTGATATGCTAATATGGACCATTTGAATGAACTGTGTCACTCCCTGTTTGCATTTGCAGGTTAAAACTCTTGTTTATGCAACTGTGTGGCACAGATTATGAAGGAAATGTTGCTCAGTTTTTGTGCTGGAAGCACTGGAGAAACCCCATAAACTCCTCTTCCCCAGGGAGTCCATGGGTCTTGATGGGAGCAACATTAAAGTCAGAGAGCAGAAAGTGGAGAAAGCAAATTAAAAGCAGGAACACTTCTCTCTTCCAGAATCCAGATGTACCAATGAAAGAGAAAAGTCTGACTTGAGAAATCCAGAGGGAAGGAAACCTGCTTTGCTACTCAGCAGATCTAGAGGGAGAGATGTGAGGAAAGGAGGCATGAAGGGAAATAGTTAGAGTGCTCTTTCCCTACCTGCTCACAAACCTGCAGACAGAGCTGTAGAAAAGTGGCTAATAGTCTGCTTGACGACTTGTCAGGCTTGACTTACTTATCTGTCCTCTGCCCTGTAAGTGGAAGGGAAGAAACAAGATACAGATACAGGAAATAATGGGTTACCTTATATCTTCCTTCTTCATTAAACCCATCTACTGTTATGTTCTATGTCTCCTATAGCAGAATGACAGGACCTGCAAGCCTGCTTAAGCTTTGTTACCTATTATGACTGATGTTAACCATACCTCCTGGTTCTGTCTTAGTGTTTATGGTATTGTGTAAAATTTTGCTCTGTCATACATGGTAGCTGTATTTTCTCAGGGCAAATTGTTAGAGTAGCTAAATGGAAAAAAGAAGGAGCATAACTTACTGCTGGAGGCTCGCTTTTGTTGCCTTGCGACTAACCCAGTACTTTAAACTTTCAGGAGCACTGAAAAACAATTGGTTGTAGGGACATATTATATCCTTGGAAAGAAAGGCAATGCCATCTTTTGCTTTAATCCAGCCTATTAGTATGGCATCACCGTATTTTCATAACCAATTTGGCTTTATAAGCAGATATAAGTTCATGCCAAAAATAAAATAATTGTTTGATTACTTGTTTCGGCTGTATTGGTCCACTTCAACTCCATTCCCTTTGATGTCTGACTGATATTTTAAACCAGGCCTATTCCCTAACTCTTTGCCATAATTTAGGTGGCCCATTGCAGTTTTTCAATACATAGATTTTATCTTCTGAATGTAGCCATCTGATTTTTCAGTATGAAACTATGAACAAAAAAATGGGGAAGGGGGAGGAAAATAAAAACTAATGTTGAGGGCGTGTGCACCTTTTTCTAGCATACAGAAAATCCAGTCTCTTCCCTGGGGAATAACAGGAAGGTTTAAGAGCCCAAACAGTTTATGACTGTTAAATGGACTTTTGCTACCTGTTGGTATTCATGTGTCCAGACATATTTTTCATTTTGAATTCCCTATTGCTTCTGGTTGCACCTACAGAAGGTGATGAGTCTACCAGCCAGTCAATTGTAGATAACTCCAGTTTCTGGAGCATCTAAAATTTTCACCAGTTAGGTGTTTTAGGCAATTTAGACAGCTGAATCCTTCTCAATCTGCTTACTATGCAGAATAAAGCTTACCTGTTGAATTAGTTTTTCTACTGAGCATCTACTGTATATGATCCAGTGGCCCATGAAATTCATTTTATGGGGCACTCATTCCGTCTCTAAGCCTATGACTCCATCACAGCCGGGTCTGTATTTCTATTTTATTTTTCTTCTGTGTTCAAGTTCCTGACTGTTTCTTTAAGTAGGAAATATGCAAGTCAGATTTTTCAGCAGATCAGCTTGCCAAAGAATACCATTTAATCACCTAGTGTGACTTTTTGTATGTCAAAGGCTGTTACATTGCATACTGATCTCCCCCTATAATCTGAAGATTTCTGTTAGCAAAAATCATTCCAAATGTCAGGAGACTAAACAGTGGCATATTTGTTGTCCTGGATGATCTGTTGCAAGCATCAGCAGAGGTTCATGCTTTCCAAATATAACAATGGAGATACGATCATGTGAGCTGAATACTTCCATCAGACATGCTAAGAAAGTGGACTGTAGCAAATAAAACGAAGCAAGCAGATTGACCTTCTCTGTTGTTGACCAATATCATAAGTTTTAAAAAAAATTCTCCCTCTGAAGGCATCTCTCAGTTGTGTGTTGCAGAGGAAAGGAAGGGAAATCTTCCTAATGTGATTAAGGGACTGACTGAATCCCTGAAGCATGAGTTTTGATAAATAAAATACTATGGGAATGCCAGACCAGCATTACTGTTCTACAGTTCTTTTTAAAATTGGGCTTTAAAAAGTGGGGATTTACCAGGTGCTAAAGTGACCCCAGGCCCCCATTCAGATCATTCTCCCTCCTAACTGTTTTCATCACGGTTCCATGCATGCTGCTTTGGTCTTTTTTCTGTCTCCTGGGACATCGACTTTGTGGAAGAATGTGCATGCTGCTGCTCCCTTCCTAGTGAGAGCTCCTGAAGCATGTGAGAAGCTGGAGGACAGCAACCCACCAGAGGGATCTGTATCACTCCCATGGGCAGTTTGTACCGGCAAACCCCTGCTTACAGTGTGAGCTGCTGGCAATGTGAGCTGTTGTACAGCTGGGGACAGGAGCCCTTCTGTGCTGCAGGGGGTGATTGCTGCTGGCCCGGAATTCCGGATTCACCCTTGAGCTTGCCCCGGCCTCATATTGGAACTACACCAAGAGTCCCCCAGTCCTTCAGAATAGCCTTAGACTGTTCCAGTGAACTCCCCAGCTAGTTGTTGTGGGGATCTTGGATATAAGAACACAGAATCAGAGAGTTATTTAGTTTGGAAAAGACCTTTAAGATCATTGAGTCCAGCCATAAACCTGACACTGCCAAGTCCACCACTAAACCATGCCCCTAAGTGCCACATCTACATGTCTTTTAAATACCTCTAAGGATGGGGACCCCACCACTTCCCTGGGCAGCCTGTTCCAGTGCATGATAACGCTTTCAGTGAAGATATTTTTCCTAATGTGCAGTCTAAACCTTCCCTGGCACAACTTGAGGCCATTTCCTCTTGTTCTATCTTAGCTTTAACTGAATAATTAATTTTAGCAAATGCTCTTTCACATCTTTCTTTGTCAACAGATGGTAAACTTTTCTTGCATCCTTAACATCATATGGGATATAACATCTCCTTCTGCTTCGTTATAAATACAGAAAAGAAATCAATAGTGGATAATTCTGTCAAATATACATCACTACTTGTGACTTAAATATCTACATTTAGTACTAAACATACTAATGGACTTTGCTTTTTTTGGTGTTTTGGCTGTAGTCAATGCTGTATTATGCTGGAGAAAGGTGACTAGGAAGCTCTAGGCTAGTGGAAAAATCTGGATGTTATGAATATTATGAATCTGGCTGAAAAGCAAAATGTTTTTTTAGTTACTTGGAACTTACTTTGGGCTCAGTAAAGCTTATTTGGCTCCAAAGCTTAACATTGGCTTTTCCAGGTACATGCTGGCTTTGTGCATTGCGTGTCTTTTGATCATATCCCTGGGTAACTTAGGTGCTGGGCTTAAGCCTGCTCACATTCTGTTGTTCACATGCTGCTGCGGCCATCTAAGAAGCTCTCCTGGAATTAGGGTGCTGAGAAGTGCAATCCTGAGACACTGAGATGATTCTCCAGGAGCAAAATTAGGGCTGCGGAGTTTACAACCTCAGCCTTTGTATCACATGAAAGAAGCTGAACTGTTTCTGGGCAAGAGTTGTCCTGGGATTAATGTATCTCTGTTTTGTCATTTCTGAGGTTGAGCCAGCAAGCTCCCTTCAGACCCAGCATGTTCTGCATCCATAGCAATAATAATTCACAATCTTGGTAAATGTCAGTTGACTGTGTGTTTAAATAAGTAGTTCCATGAACAGTGGAACTAATGAAGTCTGGTTTGCTACAAGTTTGTATCTTGTAGTTAATTGACTTTTTAACTATATTATACTAAACCACAGCATGATCCCACCCTTCTGTGACATCAAATAGCATAAGTAGAATTTGTATAATCACGTTTAAATGTGAAGTACAGAAGCTTATATTTTTGGATCCCTTTCAGTATGAAGTCAGCCTTTTTTTCAATCAGCTGCAACCTTTAATATGCTTACAAGGATCCATAATAAAAAGCTGATGAAATGTCCAGAAAATATGACAACAAACCCAATTTTTCTTATTACCCAGGTTCTCATAACACTAGAGTTTGGAAAGGGAATGATTAAAAGAGTTTGCAGAGGGAGGAAAGCATGGCATAATCAAGCTTAGATTTTGTTTACCTGATTGCCTGGGGTGAGAGGAGAAGACATGCCATTTATTTATAAATCTGAATAACTAATTGAAATAAAATGTGAGTATGCAAGAGCAGAGAAGCATTAGAACCAGATCATAGCGTTTAATTGTGTGTTGTATTTGCCAAAGACATGTTGTTTCATTGAGATCAAATTAATAGCTGAAATCAGGCAGGTGAAAACAAGTACGTGTGGGGCCTTCATCATACCTTTGTCAGTGCATTCAGTTTTTAATAAGCAAGTAAGAAGAAAACTGTGCACAATATCCACTTTTATTAAAAACAAATTGAGATGCTGGTCTTCTGTGAGATAATAATTTTTGGCAGAGGCCAAAAGGTGAAGAATAAAAACTCTGTACTCTCCTGCAAATGATTAATAAACCCTTACCTCAGTATGAGCTCTCAGAAAGATTTCCTAAAAATACAAACCAGAAATAGAAGTGTAATGAACGTTGGTATATTCAGGTTTTGTACACGATCTGTTAATAAGGTATCTGATTCTCCTGTTTTACATCAGTTTTACAGTCAGTGAAGTGACACCCAATTTTTTTTCTTTGCTTTTGTCTGCCTAAGAAGGAACATAGTTCTTGTGAGTTGCTATTCCGTACAAGATTTCTAAGTTACATTAATGACAAATAAATTAATGACAAATAGCCACTGGAGAGATGCAAGCTATGATAAAGTTTCCTCAACTGTACTAAAAATGTATTTAAAAATATGGAACTGCTGCCTCCACCCTCCCAGATGTGAAGAAGCACCATTGCCTAATTAAAAACATATTTACCCTTTTTCTGACTATAGATTTTTTTTCCTTAAAATACCCTTCAGTACTCCATAGAATTAAGTTCTCCCTCCATTAAGAAACTAGAATAATTAGAGTTGAGGTCGAAACCTGACAAATGCAATGCTTGTGACAAGGATGTGGGACAACATGTGGATGATGTCCATTGACATTATGAGATTTCATTTTCCCTTAGGAAACAACATGCAATATTTACAAGCCCTTGTCACATTTGAGAGTCTTGAAGTGAACAGTTTAATAATTATTGTTTACAATTTTCAGTGTAATATTATAAAAAATAAGCCTTGAAAACCACATTTAGGCACCTGAAAAAATACCCCCCTCTGTTACTGATCAGTGCCTCCAAGAAAATCGTATCATTTATGCTTAGCTCATTTTACATCCTTTATTCTGGTGCTTAACTTTAGGCATTCAGGTAATACACACTTCTGAGAGTGTCTCCTGCATTTTGCACACAACCTCTTTCCCTCCCCTTTCCACTTGAATTGCTATTTGAATTCAAATAGGTACAGTTTGTTGTATCTCTAGCATAGTATTGAGAACTCCATGTAAAGGCTAACAAATACAGTTACAAAAGGGAACCTATTAAAGACCATTTAATAAAAATAAAAAACATCTGACTGTAAAGTGTGGAGAGGAAAAAGTATAATTGTTTTTAAAAGCAAGTGTAGGAGAATTTATGGAGCAAGAACCTCTAATCACTGTTAGAGGTTTTAAAATCAAATGCAGTAATTTTATAATACATGAATTCACCATGAAACAACAACATTTTGAACCTCATTATAATGGATAAATTTGACTGAACTAGAAGTTTAATAAATTTAGCTCCTTTAGAAAGAGTTATTAGAAAGTAGGCATTCTGATTAAATCTAGAGAATTAGCAGAAAGTCTTCAAAGTCATGATGCCATATCAGGAAGGAGATATTTTCTTAAAAGCTCCCCCTAATTCAGTGACGCAATGAAGATAACAGAAATAGAAAAACAGTCTATGAAATTGAAGAAAAGCAAAAGAGAGAGAAATGAGCTTCAATCTAGAGCACAGAAAATTGGTAATATGAATTGCAAAAAAGTCATGGCTGCCAGTGAAAAGGGTAATAAAATTTTTTTTCAATTACATTGAGAACAAAGGAGATCCTACTAATGGGATAGGCAGTTATGAAATTGGACAAGGCTAAAGTGAAGATAATTACTCAGGAAATGTTCAACAACTGTTCCTATTCCCTATTTGGAAAGGCTGATTTATAGGAGTTACATAAGAACAAGGAAGAACTTTCTAACCTACTCACTGAAGTAGAGCTGATACCACTGCTGATGTCAATAACTGGAGTCTAGAGTTTGAAAAGAGTTGGCTAAGATACCTAGTCTGCTAGTGTTAATTTTAATAAATATTTGAATACCAGGGAAGTTCCACAAAGTAGAAAACTAATCCCATTTGCGCCAGTAATTCAAAAGGGTAAAAGAGATAACAATGTAAATATATTCTGATTATCCTGGAATCAAAACCAAGTGAAATAATGTGGAAAGTGTTATCTGATAAAACATTAAAGAATAGGAATACAATTTATTGTAGTTAATGTGACTTTAAGGAGATAGATAATTTCAAACAGGCCTGATATTTTTTATTGCATTGAATGTGAAGTTTGGTTCATAAAATTTACTGTAGAAATAGAGTATATAAAGCTTTTTGTAATAAGTACAGTGATGGACTAAGGATTAGATATATAACAGATTTCAAGTGCTTGCCAATGGTGAATCATCATCAAATTGTGGATTTCCTTGTGAGTTAATACTCAGATTGATATTAAGCTCAATGTTTTTCCAACATTTCAGCAATGATCTGAGGAAGTAAATATGAAATCAATGATGACAAAATCTGTGGATGGAGACTTAAATAATGCTGAATATTTGGCAGTCATTTAGAAGAATCTGTATTGCTTGGTTAGCTGGACCTAGTCAAGGAATACTCCTATTCAGGAGTACTGTATGTAAAAATGTTCTTCAGTGAACTGAGACTTTAGGCAAGACTTGAGTCTGGAAAATGGTGTGTATAGGTGATAGTTTGAGTCTGACCTATGTGTTTTGCTCTGTGAGTTTTTTCTCTAACACAGTCCACATTTCTGTATCTATAAGTTTAGCCCAGCAATTCTGGTCCTTTTGATAGATGTTCGTATCTTTTGGCCATGCTTTTCTTCCACTTTTCTTCCATGCTTTTCATGCCTGAAAATATTTCTTAGTATCACCTGTATGATAAAATGTAGACACACGCACACGGAGCACACACATGTGTGTGTCTCTTGAACTTTCAGCATGCTGGCTATGGAATGTAATGGGAATAGCAGCGCAAGAGTCACCTAAAAGATAAACTGAACATACACAGGTGTACATAGTATTTTTGGAAGGGTGGCTAGCAACACATATGCAATGTGGCTGATAGCACAATATAATTCTTACATTAAAAGAAATTAACCTTAGCCTTCTCGCATAAAATCTCTCCAAAGTACTGGAAAACACCCCTAATTTATGTGTTCTACTATTTAACTGAAACAATGCATTTTCTTGTGTTTTTTTTTTTTTTTTTCTTTTTCTCTAGCAGTTGCCAGCACACGCAACTATTGTACAAATTCTTTTGTTTGCTCTTTGATTCCCAGAGTGATATCTTCTATATGCATCCTTTCCCTAGGGAAAAAAGTGAAAGTTTGGGCTCCATTACCTATATTCTATATTCTGATGAGACAAATATCCACCTGGAAAGCCACCTTAAACTCTCCCTCAGTTGTTTTAGCCTCCTTTTCCTTCAGCAGACATACTCATTCATTTAAAAATGTACTAATAGATAGTTTCCCCTGAAGTACTAATGCAAATTCCATCTTTTCCAGTTTATTTACTCTCAGATTAAGTTCATCTTGATTGTTAATCTGGACAGTATTTTTATAACCCCGAGTGCTATCACTATAACTTTTAAAACATGAGGGTTTTTTGAAACTAATGTACCTGCTTTTGGCACTGTACCGCCAATGCACTAATTGACAACTAACACATCTTTAACAAGGCTCTTAGTATTATCATCTGCTGCTGCAGTTCTGTGCCTTGTGCCTATGAAGTGATCTTCGGGCTGAAGGGCTTTCTTCTTTTTGCTGTTACTGCCTTATATCTTCTTTCAAATATTGGATCATAATTTGGTTTCTAATGTTTGCTCAAGTGGTTTTAGTGTCGCTCTTGAAGACTCATTTGAAGTATGTTTGCTTGTCTGCTTCCAGGTTAATTTCTTGTAGTATTTTGTGTTCTTCTTAACATCAGAATATCATCTGGCTTGCATAAACCTTACTTTGCTTAGCAAGTTCTAATTACTATTTTAGGATAAATCTCACTCCACAGATTTTATATCCCAGATCGCAATTATGATTTTTTACTTTAGCAGCTCAATCTCCCATAATTGCAATATTAGCTTTTCAGTTTTATATCAGTCAAAAAAGTTTCTTCTTTCTTTGAACTGTTACGTAAAACATATAAATTGTGTTTTATTTTTAATGTGACAATGCAGAACTTCTCACATTTCAAAATCACAACTTCATGGCTATCCTCCTCTGCCTGAATTAACTGAAATCTGTTAAAAACAAGTACATTAGAATAATTGCTTATCAAATTACAGCTGCTCCTGATTCTTCCTTTTAGCTGGCAACTGTCTAATATTATAGGAAGTTTTAGGAAAAACACGGTGCTAGTTTAACCATACCTAGAAAGTAATTGAGGCTATTGGTTTAGAAGTCTGTAGAAGAAAGTGTGAGCTACACCAGGCTAACTGTGGCTTTTATATTTATAAGAATCATGTATGTGCAAGTGCAGACAAATCAACAAAAATAGAGGGCAGTTAAAATGTTGAAATGTGAATGACTCAATTTTTCAAAATGTTGAATATTAGGAGCAGATTAGTATGGTATCCATCCTCATAAAGACAAGCTCTTTATCAGGTTACAGCAAACAATGTTTGCGTGGTTTTATAATAAACACAGAATCTCAGTTTTAATTGAAAAGCAATCTGTGTGCCTGAAAGCTTCTTGGTTTTTTTGCAACTATATCAGTAGATATAATAACAGATATATCCTTGCTTCATTTAATTGGCTGCATCCTCCATATTGGCCTTCTATAACATTTCCAAGTTTGAAGTTACTTTGGCAGGTGCTGGCAATGACACATTGTGCAGGTCCTGAGAGACAAATGGATGCTACAGGGTAGGGTAGGATACGGTAGGGTATTGCTGGGCTCCTGATGGCTTCCTGCCTTGCTGCAAGGGATGGTCAGCTGTAGGAGGGATGGTTGGTGAGGGTATGGGGCTCTGAGGGATTCCCCATATGGCCCTAAGGCCTTGACAATTTCCAGTGAGGGAGAGCTACCATGAGAAAAAAAAAAGGCGATACACAGTAGGGTGGCTTTTAGCTTCCGTGATTTTTAAGGTGATGGAAAAATAAGATGTTGCTCTGCTGCATGTTATATAAAGCCACTATTATTAATTGTTCAGAGTCTCTAGAGATTCACTGCAGACAAACTCGTGGGTTCCACCTTGAAATACTGCCAGGCTTAGCTCCGAGTTCACAGTTATTGAGGTACTGCCTAAGGCTCATAAGGGAACGCAAATTGTATGTCAGGCTATTTAATTATTTGACTTATCACTTCAGTGAGCCTTCATGTGGATGGTGTTCCACACACTACGAAGTAAAGGTAAAAAATGGAAAGAATCCATGAATATCTGTAAAAAGACCTGAACTACAGAAACCTGTTGCAGGTCCTGCAGCCCAGCATAGAGGTTGTGGAGAAAATTCAAAGACTTTATATTGAGGACATTGACCAATAAATTTTAAAAGACAGTAGCTGCAGAACTCTGTGAATGAAGAAGGATATTACTTCATGTTTCTGTATAATCAGGGGATTCAAAATTTAGAAAGCATTCATTTACTCTCTGTGATTTATGAAAGAAAAAGTTTCTGACAATTTTAGATTCATAAGAAGGCGATAAAGAAGTTTTTCAGCTCCAAACACTAAGCCTTGGGTTGCAATACAATTGCAAGCACTTGCCTGCAAACACTCTACCAACATGGATCTCAGACAATGAGGAAAATCATTGCTCAAACAATTCTTCAGAGCTGCACCTCCCTTTTGTCCAAACTAATCTAAATTAGTTGTCTAAACAGAGAGAAGACGGAGCTATCAATTTTTTATATATATTTCTGTTAAGAGTAATCTTAAATCTGCTGAACATAAGTTTACTTGTAGAGTTTATAAATGTAATGGAAAAATCTAAAAAGAATCAGGTGAAAGTGAGTATAACTACCCATAAAGACCAGCACATAACTGGCTCTTGATGAACAGTAAAGATAATGAATTCTTTGCATCTGGAATATAATACTTAATGACTTATTTTATTAAAAACTGTGTTTATGGGAAAAATGGGCAGGCAAAGGTGTGAAGACATATGTCATTCCTGTAAAAGACAAGTAGGAGGAGAATGAGAGAAATTTTATATAAGGCTTAATGGAGAACCTGAGAGAATATCATTAAAGACAGCGGTGTCTTCTTAGGTTAGTAAGTTTGTTCAAAGCTTTTATACTTGTTAAAAAAATCTCAGGAAGCAATTTTCCACCTAACACAGGAGAGTTGGTTGTTGTTTTTCTTTATTATTGTGTAGTTATGTCTGCAGAAATATTGGCCTTTGTGTATACTTGACTAAGAACGTGACTGTTTTGGGATTCTTTGGAAATTGGGTCCATAAACTTTTTAAGGCTTTGTGTGAAAGACTGTGAAGAAACTGTCTTCAATGCTTTTGAAGGATTTAGCTTATGATTTAAAAAAGGAATAAGGAAATGTATTATATTAGTTATTTTTTACAGTTGCATTTTATGGAACATTTAATACCAAATTGCTGAGTGTCTATATTATGAGACATCTTTTCTTCTTCACCAAAAATCATTCACAAGTGGAGATTTCTGGAGCTATACAGTTACTGCTTCATTTCACTTAGAAAGCGTGGATTGCTTTATTCTCAGGGGTTACATGAATTTATGCAGAGGACTTTCCCCTTTAAAAGCATTTTAATTTTTATGACATATGCTTACACTTATTTTTCCCCTAGATGTTTTATGTTATAATTGAGATGAACATGAAACTTTCAGTTACAAATTCCACATATTTCTGTCAAAAGTAGTTCTCTTGAGGATGACGTGAATTATTTGCAAGGATATGTCATAGGTAACAGACAATTTCCATCTTTAAGGAAGCTAATAATACCATTTAGACTAGAAACTTAATATGGTGATACAAAACCTTGGAAACAGACCAGACAAAGTATCCTGCATGACATTGATAACATTTGCTCTAACCATGCATATGCATCTTTTACTACTTTCTGGACATCACTCTAACATATTTGCCACACTTTCAAACAGACTGTGTAGCATGAAGTTCACACAAATTTGGGTTAAAGGGTCAAAAAAGATAAAGTGTCTCTGGCAGAGCTTTCACTCTAGGATGCAGAAGAAGCTTTCTTTGTGTATAGCTAGCACATATTTTTTTAATCTGATGGATAGAAGAGATTATATGTGCCCTGGGAGAAGTGCTACATCACCAAAGGCTTCCCTGAAATGTCAGCATATTTTTCCTTATATAAGCTATACAAAAACCTTACCAAGTTATACTCTACTGGAGAGCAATATTATTAATTCCCGTCTGTACTTAGGGAAGACATGTTACAAAATGAAATGCTTCTCAGGGTAAAATTAATAAATGAATTGTTAAAATACATTTTGAGCAGTAGTTTTCTGTCTTTATTTCTATCTATAGTGGAACAACTACACAAGTAGCAGGTAAATATGACTCACACATTGACATGTTACATTTATTTTATATACATGTTATTTTAAATTTAGTTTTTTTTTTCATTTCCAGAAGTGAAAATCTGAAAAATACAGAGTACGTAATTTAATAGAGTTCAGGATATAGGAAACCACTTAGGTCTTGAACTCCAAGGCTGAGATTCACTGGTTTAAGTGATTTTTTTTTCTTTTCCATTAAACCACCAGATTAGTGATTGGCTTGGCATGATCACCAAAATATTTATAGATCTGTACCTAAAGGAGTGCTACAAGCTTTTATCATGCTACTAAAGTACTGTCACTAGACTATGCAGCTCTCACTAAAGTGAATTAAAATGATAGTTTACATTCATATGCAAAGTAAAGCTTTCTTTGAAGTCTGTGATTATTAACATGTTTGAGGTTAAGCAGGTATTTATATAAATTACTGGATAAGGGCTAGTCTGTTCAGCATTTTGGAGACTTAAATTCAAATGTCCTGAATCAACTGCTACTGATATAATTTCCAAGGCTGTGAGATCTGTTCCTGTGGACTGTGGGGAAAAGAAAAAGCCAGGGGGACAAACAGCAGCCCTGGCAATTGTAATGAAGACCTTCTTCACTGATGAGTGCTTTAGCCCTAAAATTGAGTGAAGTGCTGTATGAGAAGCCATTTCTTCCACATAAGTAAGAGATGTGAGAAGACACAGATCAAACACAAAAAGAGAAATGCACAGGAATATATGGATGGAAATGGTCACCTGCATCATCAGTTCTAATTCTCTGTAATCCTCAGCAGTCATACCAAGTTTGAAGAGTCCACAGTATCATCTGTGCTACACACCACCTATACATCTCATGGGCCATAAACCACTTCTTCATCAGTCTGTAAGAAAAGATCAAAGTCCTAGCTAAAATGTTTCACAGGAAGAGATCACGAGAGACTGTGTCATTGTCAGTGCACTAGCTGGATGTTTATTAAATAACATTCTAGATGATCCCAGAAGAGAACACTTCATATGAACAAAAATCCTGGTGGCTCTTGACTCTCTGATACAAGAAAACTGCTTCTCAGTCCCAGATCTAGTGGTCATTTCAAGAGTAAAAATTACTGTAAATAGTGTATTTATTATTTGGGATTAACTTCACGAAGTGAATCCCAGGCAACTTCCAGTTTTACATATGCACTGATGGATGTGGAAAAATCCTTGAGTTACAGTGTCTATGTGTAAATGAGACTGCTTTAATTTGTTAAATATAGAAGTTATATCCTGGCCAGAACAGAATATCAGTAAAAAAATCACCTCCCTTCTTTTTCTGTAAGAAAAAAAGGCCTATATCTATATGAATAATTGAAAATCAAACTAAATAAAGATGTTGTTATCTGTGTAGTATCAGCCATGCCATCTTATGCTAAATGCAGCGAGCACAGATGTGTACATTGTAGAGGTATCATCCAAGTCTTAGTGTCAATTTAGTCTGATTTCTCTTATTGCAAATGTTGCCCTGACCTGCAACTCTTGGTGTTCCGTTTATATAGAGCAGCCAGGCAGTCACATACCAAATACAGTGATATTCTAGGACCATGTTGTTCCTGTGAACCTTTTCAAATAATTTAGATTAACCCAATATGCCACAGCACGCTCTGTTAGAAAGGGATTTGCAGGGGAATGAGCCAATACTGGGAACTCCCATGTGGAATTTGTGGGATCAAGGCAGCACTTGGGCATGGACCTTGGGCAAATTGCTTAGACCTGTTTTCATGCCTACAGAAAACCTGCAGCTCAGCATAGTCTACACAACCTTTAATTCCCTTTGAAAGATGTGGGAGCTAGATATTTAATGGCTCTTTTGTGAATCTAGCTACTAATAGATAATAAATTTTAGGCACCTAATTCCCTTTGAAATCAACTAGATTACAAACCTCCATTTCCTAGAGGCCTTCTTAAATGCCCATTTGCATTTTTATCTGTCAGTCTGTCATTTAGCATGTTGTAATTCCGTTCTTATCTTTACTTAGCCATCTTCATTAGGATACTCACAAGATAAATACGTTAAGCATCACAAGGCTGGGTACCACTGAAGTACTCACATAGGCAGTGTACGTACTGGTCGATTGCACCTCTAAACCATGTGACATTGCATTCACTTCAGCTAGCTTCATTCTTTCAGAAAGAACTAGCAGATCAATTGTTTCCAGAGCTGTGCAGCAGCAAGGTTAGGCCTTTTGCTTAGCTTCTGTGTTAAAAAGAAAATGTTATTTTAACCTTCATTGACTGAAGAATACTCGAAGCACAAAAATAGTATTCTTTATAATTGCTTTTGTAAAGCAGTCTTAAACAAAGCAACTGGAGAGCTTTATACGGTGATGGCAGAACAATGAGGGTCAGGGAAAGCTGGACTGTTCTGAACACTGCAGTACAATGGAGTTTCACAGAGCATTTTGGTAGTCCTTCACTGGGCCAAGGAGACACAGCTCTGTTTTTCCCTAAACTATGTATTTGCATTTAGGATAGGAAGGATTTTTTTGTTTGTTTTCTTGGTTTTTGTTCAATTTTTGTAGCCTCAAATGTGTCCTGTTTGAGAAGGTAATGCAATATCAAAATCTCAAAAAGTTTTCACAATCAAAACTGGGGAAAATAGCTCAAGTCAACTGAAATGCTTTATTTAATAGCTTCAAATATCTCTTCTTTATTTGACTGTGGGTTTTTCTGAAGCTTTTGCTTTATTGTAATTATATTCTAGACTTATTTTTAGCTCAGGAAAAGTAATTTTAAAATTTCAAAGCACCAGGATGAAATGTTTTGATGTTTTCTGAAATTTCTGTGTGTTGTTTTCCAGACTTTCCCAGGTCAGCTCTTTCCTGATTCAAAAGAATAGGCATTTTCTGATTAAATATGTATAACTGAAAGATTCCCATTGCTGTTTTTACAGGGTTTTTTTACAACAAGGACAAATATATTACTATTTGATACCTATATTACATGTATTCTAGTATCTCTAATTAGTGCAGAATGTTTTCATTATCAGTTGAATTTTGCAGCCTCCTGATGAATATCTTTGTTTCTTGGAAAGCTTCATTTTGTTATCATGTTTCCAGTATGATTTAGTATAGATTGTCAGTGTCTTCTGGAGACCACTAATACAACCACTGGCCATGACAGCCTTACTATCTGTAGTGTTTCCGATATAGAATACTGGACATGTTATGAAAGTCCTTAAAAATATTTAGGCAGTAATCTGTTATTAAAGTGCTTGGGAGCCATTGCTCCAGATACTTGCTGTATTCTTTTATCCTTAGGGAGGAGCCACAGCTTAGTTTCGGAATGACCAAGGATAAATTATTCTTTTATTTAAGTGTTTTAGGCATTACAGCAGCTAAATGGATCCTACTGCTGTTCTGGCATCCTGAAGCAGTTCTGCTGTGATTCACAGAGGTACTAATGAAGTTATCTGGGTGCACTGCTGATGAGAAACTGTCCTTGCAAGTCATTGCTGATTCCTGCTCCGCAGGCCCCCAGCCCCTGTCTGACGCGAGGGTGATACCCAGCTGAAACAGGGCTGCTGGGGACAACAAGAGTGTAAGCCAGCCCACACAGCACGGTGGCTTCTGGTTTATCCTCCTGTCTCTAAGAACGGGTTTTGGTTCAAACTCCCCAGGGTGATGTATTAGGGCAACAGGTGAAGACAGAGAAAATGCTAAAGTCTATGGAGACTTGCGGAACACTAAGCTTTAGACCCAGGAGCCTCACTACACTGTCAGCTGCATCAGTAGGAATATGTGGTCAGAGGAGACGGAAGAATTGGCAATGAAATACAACAGGAACAGTGAGGTAGCTCTATTTTTTTAATTCTCAATTAATATGGAGAATTAATGTAGCAAAGTGAAAGAATTAATTTTAAGTGAAAATAACACAAATTCACATCTCACAAAGCTGTGATGATATCTTGCTGTACCTGCAAGTTCTTCATAAAAGATGAGAAAATGCTTAATTTTTGAAATCCAGTGAGTCATCCTTATGGAAGAAGTCTTGTCTGAGTAAAAGAAATGTAGCTTGAGGGAGTGCAAATATTATCCTCCTTAAATGTAATTTTTAATACTCAAGTCAGCTGACAGACCTTGGATTGATTTTTCAGGTGGTGTAGAAAAGGACAAGTTCTGGTGGTAATCATATCATACACTCAAATTGAAGCTGTATTCTGAAGAGTTTAAGTACAGCTAGCTGACCTGATGCTGAACATGACTTGCCCTTTGCTCTATCAGCTGGAAAATTAGCATTATGTTTGCAACTGTTAAAAATTGAATAGGATGAAAATGTCCTGTGTAAGCAGAACTGTTAAGCTACTGTGTAAATAAGGAGTTTTTATTACTATTTTATTATACTCTCACACATAATGGAAAAAAAAAACTGTTACAATATCTAACATTTAGCTCACATTTCTAAAGTAATTTTGGAAAATGATGTGATAGATATTAATAAATCTGCTTTTGGCTTTGCTGCTGTATGAAGTAATATATCATAAAATGACCAAAAGATACAATGTCTTGGTCAATTTCTTAAACGATATTCTGTCAGAAGGTTTTCCTGTCCCTCCCATAAGGACTCATGCAACAAACACATTCATAGAGCTGAGTCCTTCATATTCACATTTTACCAACCTCTACATTAAAAAAGTAGCTTCCCCCTTGTTTGTGAATATTTAATAGCAAACGCTATGCTGCAGTCAAATGCTCTTTTGTGAGGAATTCATTGCATACAGAAAATATTTTAGAGGACATTTACTGAAAGAGTATAAAGGAAATAACCATGAAATTAAATGAATTTATGTTTATATGTACTGTGTTTTTTTCTCTAAACTCTAATTAAATGGTTTGGGAAATATTTATGTAAATTTGGAGGTATAATAGAATATTTTAAGTTGGTTCCAGTACACTGAGCAACAGAATTTCATTAATAGCAGTGAGACCTCCTCAAAATCAAATCAAACAACCCTAATTTTCATTTTCATCTACAAGAAAGTGCCATAAAATTCACACAAATGAATGTGGAGGTTTGGATTTTAAAGTTACTTGGTACGTTTTAGTGATCCAATTTCTATTGACTGCAGAAAACCCCATCAGGAAGTTGTTCCTTTGCAAAACCAGTATCAACATTTCAGCCCACTAAAATCTGTTCAAGGCCATAGAAAACACAACATTAACACACTAATCAGAAAGCTGGGTCAGGAATCTTTCCCTCTCCTTTTTGTCACACTCCTCAAGCTCCAGCTGTCTTCACTTTTCCTCCTCTTCTCCTCCTTCCAAAGAGGAGAACCATATCTACTCAGTCCTCCTTATATGTGAAGACCCTCATACTGCTCCATCACATCTCAGTAGCCTTTCTGTCTTCTTTCTACTTCCAGTCTCAAAACAAGAGGACTGGTCTAAATCTTCTAGCACTTCTCTCAGTACTGGGAGCTCTATGTATTGCTTTTTTGCCTCTTAGTCCAAGATTGCCTCTCATTTTTTTGGCCCCTGTTTGATCATTCAGTTCTGTGTGTGTGGTCCTTGTTCTTAGTCCCCTTTGAATAAATGCATATAGCTGGTTATGGTTCCTCATGCTTCAAAAGCAGAACAGCAACAGATAAGCAGCAGCTTTGCCTGTATACATCATTATTAACTGTAGTGATTTAACCCCGCAGACAGCTAAACACCACACAG
>VZTL01027001.1:65782-82311 GCA_013400535.1 Scopus umbretta | reverse complement strand
GAAGTCTTTTTTTTTTTTTTAACCCTTCTCCATTATTGCCAAAGAGGGGAGCTTCTGAACACTGAAGTATTGAATGGGAGGTATTTAGAAGTGGTTCTTCTTTGACTAACAAATCAGCAAAATGATTTCTGCTTTACCCCTGGAAACTATCTTCTGCAATGCACTTAGAGGCAACTAACACAATGCAGGATGTTTTATTTACAGCTACACAAGTGACTACAACACATAGAGACTAAGCTATCTATGGATATAAGTGAGTTGTTTGGGAGTATCTTTTCATCATCTCTATGCTAACCTACCTAACATTTTTATCCTTCATATTTGAAAATAACGATTACATGTGTCAGGTTTTTAATGTTCCTTATCACTATGATGTTAACAGGAGCACACGTAGCATGAATGTCTGGGAAATTTATTGCTTATATTCATTCTCATGTTTACTCTTTTAGTCTTAATTTAGCAGCAGAGATTGTTTATCAATATTTTAGACTCAGATTGGTTACAGTGAAAAGAAAAGGGGATTTGAGCAGATGGCTGTTGCAAGCTACATACGATAAATGGGTAACGCACAGATATGCCTCTTGATGTGCCACTGAACAAACACTTTTGCAAAATTATGCGCTGAAGAAGGCCAAGCTCAGGCTGTGTGACAGAAACTGTGACTCAGGTTCTAATTTAATTTTTCATTCTACACTCTCCAGATTATTCCATAAACAAAGCAAAAGCACGAGCTACACTGCATCATGTTATGCAAAGACACTTTTCAATTCAATGCATTAATTTACCGGGAAGTTAATTTGACCTTTGCCTACATAACTGAAATAAGAAAGTTCCAATGGCTTAAAAGAAAATAAAAGAATAAAAAAGCCAGACAGGCACACCAGAAACTCTCTCTCAGCGAAGTAGCCCTTCCAGAAATAATATGAAGTTCATACATCATAAATTCTTATTAGCAGCTCAAGTGAAAACAATTTCCAAACATGAGCTCTTCTCTCAGTCTCTTTCAGCATCAAAGTGGCTGGCTTTGACATAGGGATGGGTCACCTCAGGCCATTCTTTTCTGGCAAGGTGCAACCACTGCAAGTACCTACTGTGTTTTAATCTGTTCCTTAAAAAAGCTTAACCAGTCAGGAGAAGAATAATTGTGGTAAAAATGCCCCAGCAAAGGTGAAGAGAGAGGACAGGTGATCTTGGAGCACTCTACCTTGCTGTCAGTGGAGCAAAAAGCCATGGGAAGGGTTTAACACATCCAGGATTCCCTGGTGTCTCCAATATTCAAGCCCCAATTTCATCTCTCCATAGGCATTCTAGCCCATTTTGAAGTAGAAGAGCTCTTGGGCTACTTTTTCCAAGGCAAGGGCATTTAGCTCCACATAACTACAACCAGCCTCCCACTTTGGCAGCATCTGTGCCATGTGTTCTGCTTGCAGCTGACAGGCTTGTATTTTGTCTTCAATACATCTTCAAGTCTCTAACTGATTTTTTTCAGTTATGGAAAAGTATGAGGAAACAGATTGGTTTCCGGTTGTTCCATTCAGAGTCAGAAGTCCCACTAACAGAAGTCCTCAAAGTCAAGAGTATGCCAATTACGAGATTGATCCCTGCCTATACTATAACTACCTGCCTCGTGAATAATTTTATTCTCTGTGGCTGTCAATCTAGCCTCCTCTGTGAACATTAATTTTATTACAGTAACTTAAAAAAAAAAAAAGATATGGCTTCAAAGTCATCTCTGAGACTAATATTACAAGAAAAGGGAAAGGTGAGCGTAAGACACCAAGGACACCCACATGCCATGCCCATCTGAATTACCGCTTTTATACCTCTGTTACCCTTAGACTAAGGTCAGGATTCTGCATCAAGATACTGTGAAAACAAGGGATGGAGGGCAAAGGCACACACAGTTAGCCGAGAAAACCTTTCCAGGCCTCCCGGAAAGTCCATGAGTGAACCTATACTAGAACCAACCTGTCTCACATGCTATACCTACCTACTATAGCTGCATGCCTCTGATTACTTTTACTACCTTTGCATTTGGTTTGAATTTCCAAAGCAACTTATAGAGACAGACTGTTTAATCCATTCTTATTATAGCCGTTAAAGTATTTTAGTATTATTATGCCAGGATTCGAGTTCTCTTTTGCTACCTTTGTTTTTTTCTTTTCTTAAAAGAGTGCTAGCAAGCTAAAGTCAGACTCAAAGAAGAACATGCTCCTTCCTTAACATTCAAAATATTTCTAAACTGTTGAGAGAAAGGTTAGCATATTAAAAGATGAGAAGATGTCATAATAAACTAGCTATTTTTATATAACTGCAGAACTCCTGCAAATGCAAAATTAATTTAATATTTTCTTAGAACTCCATACGAAGCATGAATTTACTGAAAATTATCCAAGAATGGTATGTAACAGCATGTTGTTTAAAAAGTAGGCCAAATCTAGTTCATACCAAACCACTATGAATCCTATTAATTCATAAAAATACCCCTATCTCCCATCTTCAGCCAGACATGCATTCCTTACATTTCCATTCCAGCTAGATTTTTTTTTTAAATTATACATTGTTATGTGCTTCAAAGGAATGATATGTATAGGTAATTCTACTTTTTCTTGGAATTGCAGTGGATATTAAATGAATGTGATGCAGTGTATTGATGCAAACATTTAGACATACAATACTTTTTTTAAACACACATCTACAGAGCTCTTTAAAAAAATCTTGTTTAAGAATTCTTTTTACTTAACGCAAAAGTAATATGGTGCAAGTTGCAATTTGAGGACAATTTAGAGTCATACAGACTGAAAAAATAGGAAATTGAAGGGTTTTTTTTATTATTTGCACATCATTGTTGTCCTACTCTCTGAATTGTGGCTGTTATAAAAAACAAATTTGGAAATGAGATATAAGGTGATGATTCAAGAGAATAAGGGCTTCTCTCAGCTTTATCTTCCAATTTCCCTTATACAGTGAGATCTTTGGACACATCTCTGATTTCAGGAACAACCCATAGCAGAATTGATTTAGGAGAGGACCTGGATGCAAAGATCTGGAAAAGATCTGAATATTTTGTATCAAAAATCTCAATCCCAACAAAAATACTATTACAGAGATACCCTAACTGACTTTAAGTATCAGACTGTTTGCAAATGTAGAATTGTTTGGAAAGTATCTTTTCCTTTTAACGCTATTTGGTTTTTAAACTTGGCCTTTTTTATACTTAAATCAAGGCCCATGATTTGTTCATATTTGCAAAAAATTGTAAATAAAAAACCAGGAAGCTATCTACTTGCATAGTCGCTTTCAGATGCTTGATTTCTCCCTCAAGGTAATTCCATAGATCCTAAATGCCATTAAAAAAACTTAACATCTTTTATATCTGCCTCTCACTATTGCAGAAAAGAGTGTTTGTAACTATTAACAATCGGCCATACTCAGCATGGAAGTATTTTACTGCCATGGAGAAAAGAACTGGTACGGATGGAAACCACTGAATTCTACTACTACAGGAAGATAGGGACCCACCCCTTTCTCTGGGAAGAGAGACCAAAAATAAAAAAAAAACATTTTCATTGACAATATCTTTCTGACAGTGTACTCTTGTGTAATAAAACTCTCTTATTTCACATGGTTCATTTCTTCCTAGAGAATGGGCTTGTCTGGTGACTGCTTTCAAGGTCGTAGAAATGGTCATTACCAAAATTTGCCATCCTGACTAAATTCTCAAAGTACATTCTTGTGGTTCACATTTCTTTTTTCTTGTCCGTGTTCTCCTTCAGCATACTGTAAAAGTTATAGTGCCTCGCTTTTGCATGAGAAGCTTTGGCTCTATCCAAACCTGTTGCACTGCCCTAGATACTCTCTCTTTTTCCTCTACCGGAAATCATAAAGGAGATATGGTCTACCTACACCACAGAGTCTATATGGATTCAGTTCATTCCCACATCATCAAGGAGAATTTACACCACAGATGTATGAACACCAAACTGGTACCCTGGCTTCAGGTCATGCCAGGCAGCTGCTGGTAAAGCATGTCAGGAGTCGATGTGCATTTCCCTCCTTTAAGTAAATTACCTCTGGCCAGACAAGCCAACTAATGCAGTAAAGGCCATGCAAAATCCTTTATATGTTTACTTTTGAAGGCACGCTCACTTTCAGAGCAGAAGACCAAAACACAAATGTTTAACAATCCTCTCATTCCTTTTTAAACTTGTGTGACGATTTCCCAAGAAACCAAATTAAAGCTGGAAGGGCACAAGCTAAAGATATTTTGAAAACACACAGGAGTTGGAAGGGGTTTTTGCAATAACAATCAAAGAATCTAGAACTATAATGATTTGTTAGAGTGCTGCAATTAGGAAAGGTGAAAGGTTTGCTTGTCTTACAAGGATGAATTTTCTCTAACTCACTATCCTGTGACTTTTGCTTTGGTGTTACAACAAAAGCATAAGACCCATTCAACTATTCAATAGGTACATAATCAAAATTAAAGTATCCTAAAGTATGCATTTCTGTGCAAAAGTGACAAGCAAAAACATCTTCAAAGAAGTGACTCATACCTAGGCTATATTCTTTTCTCACATCTGTCTTTCAGTTTCTAGGACTTACATGATTTGAAGCATCTCACTTTTGTGTTCTTTTCATTATTTAGCAGCTCAAGTAGGATAATATACTACTATTATTCATATTTTGCAGATAAAAAGCTAAAACAAATTTTAATCTTTAAGATCTCAGCAAGCCAAATAAAATCTGCTTTAATGGGAGCAGGGATCTGTAAATATTTTTGTGGATCTGGAAAGAAACGAGTCAGGTGGTAAAGGGCACCACAACAGGGAATTAAAGCCAGGGATCTGCAGTTCCACTAGGCCTAACTACTCCATTTCTTGTGACCAAAGACAGCCCATCACTTTCTGGAATAAGGTGTGAAGTTATGCTTTAAGGTACATAAAATAGAGACCATGAGTTATCACCTATTTCTGTCTTCTAGATCTTTTCCTTTGTAGCACCTAAATTTCTGTCTGATCTGACTGATGTTCACCTCCCGACTTTCCGCTTCTTTAATGACTTTTACATTGGTTGTTTCATGTTTTACTGCCAGATAAACCAACCCACCATGTTTCTTTTTATTCACATAGTTGTAAGCACAATACACTCTGCCCACAGAAAGTGTTTTTGCAACTAAATCTACATCTGGCAACATGCCATGTCTCTTCTACCTTTCAACACAGCAAGTTTGCACGTTGCTACATGCATTTGAGTAGGACACTGCATACATAGATATGAAACCACTGTCCTTAAACTACAATTACCACAGAACACAATAGCTTGTCCATTTAATGAAGTAGGTCGCTAAAAGCTCTTGCTGACTTACTATAGGTCAGTGACGTTTTTTGTGAAGCTTTCAGTCTTCTATTTTTAAAGCCAACAATGCACCAATAACCAGAGGGACAGACGTACATTAGGCTGGTCTGCTGCACCATCAGAGTGAACTGAATCACTTCCCCAGAGCTCACTCCTAACAGGAATGGCACCTTCAAAGCAAAACCTGGCAACTCTTGGCAAGAACAACTCAAAAAACAAAAGAAGAATATAAATGGTGGTGGGGGTGGTGTGAATGGGAGTAGAGTATCCCTATCCACCTAGTAGCTAGCAGAAGATTTTGAAGCCCACTTGTCTTTGATTTGATGAAACCTCAATTTTTCTATTTTAACAGCCCTCAAATTTTTTATCTGTTCATTCTGAAACTGAGAAAGCTGAGCCTGATCACATGTCTTCTATTTCAGACTCTGATGAAGAAAAATTTGGTGTAAATGCTCAGATAACAACTGTGAGCATACCATTGAAGAGTCACTTCCTGCAGCTTCAGTTATGCCACCTCTTTTCTCCAAAAGGGCACTTTTTGGAACACTCAGAGTAATGCTTTGACTACTATTACTGACTACTAATAACAAATATATCTCAGGCTCAATTATTATAGTGAAGCTGCTGAAAGCAAACTTTCCAATACGTGAATATAAACTTAGAAACTGAAATAATTAATCAGATAATATATTTGATCAGGATATGAACCAGTTGAGGCAAAAGCTACCTTCAGCTCCTGCCATATTAGCAGAACCAGATTAACTTCACAAGACAGTAGGCTGTAAAGAGCAGAAAGCAGGCAAAAGCTGGTTTATTTGTGTTTATATCTGAGATTGCAGTTGAAGTTTCTGTGTAAAGGTGATGAACAGACAGCAAGAAATCCTGATAAAGTTGAATACGGCTGCTAGCTCAGGTACCAGCAGCATGATTTTCACCTCTGGACTACGTCAGGATGGACACTTGGCCACATTTTTCTAATGATTTTGAATCTTTCATGTAGGAGTAAAACAGATCAATATTGAATAAGTATAACTTTAAATCCATATGCACTGTGCATAACAACAGTGGTACTTTTATCCTAATTGCTTCACAAACACATACTTAAAATAATCTTAAAAGATGACTGTTGCCCTCTACTATAGTATTTATCTTAACTGTCTGAAACTCACAAGTCTTGTCTGAAAATCCATCATCCTTTGGTCCATATAATACAATACTATGTCAATGAGAAATTAGCACTATTTACTGTCATGTTTTTCCCAAACTTGGCATCTTGCAAAGATTCCATGAACAAATGCCCACAGGCAGCAGTTGTGACAATGAACCCGTAAATAAGGTCTGTGCAACAGAATCTTTGCATTGCATTGCTTCATCTAAGCACTGGGATTTGTGCAAGCTCTGCTCAAGGTTTGAAGCTTGTACGTGAATGGGAAAGACTGCACAACAACCTGGCTAAGGGAAGGAAAACCATAATGATCTTATAGCTGCTTATTTTCCTTAGGGATGCACTAACAGTATAAGGTTAATTATGCTTCAGCTACCCACCGCGTGATGCCCTCATAGCAGCACGAACATTTAGCTGTGCACCTGGACTGTGCTTTTAACTTACTGAATTAAAATTCTGCAGAAGGTTTTCTGCTATGAAGACTGTTTATAATTCTTTTGTTTGGCGGCTCTTCATTGACTTTGAAACTCCTGTTTTATATCCAGAGTATGAAAAAAATCTGGACTGATGCAACAGTTGTTTTGATGGAGGCCGTCTCCAGTCCCGATGCCATGAGAAGGCATGCACACTGACTGTCCACCCCCAGCCCTAGCAGCTAGGAGTCATAGGAATTATTACTCAAATTAATGAATATAATCAAGCACCTGATGAATGAGTATAGTCAAACATGATTACTTGCTATACTAACACTCTCATTTAAGATCACTTCAAATGAATGACATTGCAGTGAACCATTTCCAAAATCAACAAAAATAAGACTCCTGGAAAAGGGAATCCTTCCAAATTGTACTTATTTCATCATGTTTTACAGGAGCTTGCACAGAGGGAAAGGAGTGCATCCCCTGGCTTTGAAGGGGTTTCACCATAGAGGACATCTCACTGAAGATCTGGTCCATATGCTGTGTTTTGTTTTCCTGAGATTTTTCTTATGGGATGTTGTTGGTTTTTAGGTATGGCTAATATTATAGTGTTAATTACAGGTTCCCTACCAATGACTACTTCACCCCTCTCATATGCAGAGTTGATTAAGTTCTAGGTATGCATTAAACTAAAAGGTATATTAATTATCATTCCAACAATTTATAATTATATTATGCATTAGCACTAATATATTTAATTGTGATAATCATGGTGACATTGAGTGTGGGTGGCACTACAATTTAATACATTTACATTTTTCAGCCATGAGACTTACAAGCTAAAGTTCAGCAGCTCCTCTTCAATAATAGATCTAACTTTTGTGCTTTTCTTTAAAGGCAACTGCTAGCTATTCTGCAGAATTTTTTCAATTCACGAATAGAAGCTGCAAGTTTAAACTAAATTTCTTTTTCAGATGAGATTCCTACCACACACAGAGATGAGGTAGAAGGTCACTGAGTATAAACCGTGAAGGCTAAGGGAAAAAAACAAAACCCTGAAAACATTCTTGCCTTTTATTGTTAGTCTACTGTATTTCTTTGACAGATCTTTCATACAGTAAATGTTATTGATCTCAAGATATCTTACCTTGTCTCTGGTTTAATGTTACAATCTCTAGTCTTCCTCCATCTAGCTGTAAAACTACCACAACATCCTACTAAAGGCATGCTTAAATGTTTGGCTGACCTAACATCAATACTTTTTGCTTCTGGTCCTCCTCCCATAAGATCTTCTGATACAGTATTATTTAGAGACTTGTTGACTCCGTCCTTGATCCTAATACATGCTGTTCCATCTCTGAATGTAACATACCACAGGCAGGATCTCAGAAGGCACAAGGACATTAAAGTCTGGTTCTCAGAAAAGTGAAGTATGCCATCAATAACCAAATGCAGCACATACTTTTTTTTCTTACTGTTAATATAAAAGTAAAAATTACAGGAGTCAACCTCTTTCTTTACAATGAACATAAACAAGTTCAATTTGCATTAGAAGTTATCCTACTTGCAGGAGACAGATCTTCTAGCGGTGTTATCTTCTACCAGTCTCATGCACAACTGCCCTCAGGAAGAACTAAAGGGAGATGACCTGAATGCGTAACACAAAGTTGAGATGGATTTCATGCATGTGAAGCCAGAAGCCAAATCCAGCCAGCACTGTATCCCTTCTTTACATTGTACAGTCAGCTGTCTTTTCTAATGCAGTTTAGAGACTCCAACTTACCTAACACTTTTCCAGCCCTATCACTGCTTTATGTCCCTTTTTACTTTTTTTTCCAGCTGCTTCTCACACAATTTATGTGCTTCATCATTTACAGATCACTACTGGAATTCAAATATGAATTATTTCATTATTTTTGTGACAACATTCAGTCTGAGGGAAGCAGCTGAAGTTACCCAATGTATCTAAAAGTTCTTGAAAACAATGTTAATCCAGTTCTTGTTAGAATAGTTGTTTGTGGCTATGTTTGCGTGCATACATATTTGGTATCTATTCTACTGTCAGTACTGTTCTTTTCATACAGGTCACACACCTCAAAAAAAATAATGATAAGAGTGTGTTATTGTTTCTGTTTTCAATCCTAAGCAGAGAGAAAGGAATAAGTAACTATAATTTTCTTCCATGCTTATATAAATCCTGACTGCCTTGAGAAATTCTTATATAAGGTTATCTCAGGGAATTCTCAAAACAAGCCCATAGAGTCTAACATTTTTTTTTTTTTTCCATTGCTGCAAAGAACTGCAGAAACCCACATGCCCTGCCATAGGGACGATGTAGTCCCATAGCTCAGAGTGGCTCAAAGCTGGCAGTCCTGTGCAGAGACCGCTAGGCCAGGCATTGGGCCACCAGCAGGGGCTGCAGGCAGAGCGGACCCTGCTCAGGAACAAGAGAAGCCATCACTGGTGATGGTCTGTCTACAGGATCGTACACAGCAGGTTTATCACATTGTTAGTTAGCTGCTAAATACACCGTGGGTCCACTGTAGTGCAGATAGTGAGACAACAGCCAGACAATAAATTGGGATGTCAGGATATAATCCTTACCCCCACACTACAACATCTGGACCAGGGAGAAGACAGCATCTCATCTCCCAGGGCCCTGAAGGAGTTGGTAATGTCTAAGATACCAGGATCTTATTCATGCATCTGGCATTGTCAGATTCACCACATTCATATGCTAAATTAGCATTTCAACCTGACTTTAGGAAAAAAAAGTAAAAGCTATTTTTCTTTAATGCTTATTCTTTAAAAATTTAAATTTTGTGACTAGCAATGAATGTAAGACTAGGTTCAATACCTGATCTGACAAGAATTTTTTTCGACATTTTTCTATTTAATCGAAAAATAAATGTGTAGGTGTTTTTCTGAAAGAAAAATTACTCAGACACCTTAGAAGCCTAATTCTTTGGAAACATGTAAAATGTCTGTGTTAGCTTCAGAAATTTAATTCAATTCTTTAAGTCACTTGGGCACATTTGAAGATATTACCCTTGATCTAACTCTCGATAGAAAGAGATTTGTGTTTTCATCAAACAACCCTGTTGAAATCAAATTTCTGCCATGTTCTCTATTTTGATGAAAAAAAGCTATTTTTCCCTGAAAAAAATATTTCAAATGACAGTTTTCACTTGCTCGATTAAACACACATTACGGATTAATGCCAAGACAAAGACAGCTTTAGGTAAGCGTCACGTCTCAAAGTTTTCCATTTCGGAGGGTTATTATATACAGTCTTTCCCATACATATTACTCTCATTTAGTCATCATACTTCATCCACTTTCTGTGTCTAATTTGAAGATGACTGAGAATTTAGGCAGTTTAAATCTGAGGGTATTAACAGATCACTAGCAAAAGAGTCCCTCTCCATATGAAGAGGTTATTAAGCAATTGGCCATCTCTGTTCACGTTATTGAGATGATTGTTCTTTACAGTTATTACCCTGTGCTTTCCTTTTACATAATTTTTCCATTTAATACAAGTACAAGGTCATTTACCAAATTAATAAAGTGTTCTGAGCAGCAAAAACATTTTGAGCTAAGACAAAACTAAACGCAGTTATTAGTATAATCTTATTATGATGATAAATCTTTAGATAAAGTTCCAACAGGAGCCAGTAGCTTCTATATGTGATACTAAATTTAACTACACCTAGTTAGATCATTAAATGAGAAAGCCCAGGCCAGGTTGGGAGCTTGTGGGTATCTTTAAGCCAGTGCCCAAGAGAGTTAACAAGTATTAATCCTATCCTCCTCTTCGTCCTGCATAGGTTTGGTGAATGATGAAAGAGGGGCTTTGAAGAGGACAGAAGGATGAAAGGCATCTACAGCTGGACTATAATTACAGTTCCCAGAGTATATAATTTAGCATCCTTAATGTGCCTGGGATATGGGACCACAGTCCCTCCCCAGGAGGGTGTAACTGGCTGTTGTGGGTCACGGTGAGACACAGATGTTTGCCCGCTCCCAGGCACAACCCCATGTACCCAAAGCTGCTCCTGGGCCAGTTCTGCACTGCGGCACATGTCACTCAGGACATTAGGCAGACTCAAGTCAGCCCTAAAACAACCCAAAATCAATTTTACAGAGTCTTCTGCTGAGCAGTTAGGCTGCTAATACTGCTATCTTAATGAACATGTATTTTAAAACACTATATTCCATACCAGTTACCAGTGCTGTTATAATCCCTTTCAGGTTTTTCTTCTAGCATGCTGCATTTCTGGTAGTGCAAAGCCAGAAAGACACAGCCCAAAGGTCTGCTCTGCTAAAGCAGCTGCAAAGTGATCACCTAGCCCCAGGACTTGGGTTACAGATCTTGACACTCCAGTCACTATGTCAGACCTCTTTTCTCACATATGCTGCTGTCTACAATAGCATCCACTATAAAGTAATAAGATGATTCTCTCAGATGTTTACATGTTTATTTTAAAAGGCCTTGTGGCAATTGGATTCAGTGGTGACCTACTCTTGTTTTGCAATCATCTGGCATAGACAATGATAGCCCTGGCTCACCACAGTGGAGAACTAGGCAGGACCTCTTTTTCTGCTTATCTGAGTACTGTAGAGGCAAAGTGAACCAAATCCTACCAGCCAGTAGCGGTGACCGATTTACTACAATCACAAAGTAAGAGCAATAAAATTACTTTTTGAGGATAGAATATCACACATGGAACTCGATACACAACCTCAAGTGGTTCTGAAGTATAGGAGACAGGAATACCTAGGGCACTCACATCATAAATAACTGATGGAAGTCAAGGGCAAATATTTCAAAGAGAACAGACACCTAGAACTTAAAATAAAACAAAAGCAAATCCAACCAATTTTTTGAGTCTGCATCTGCACATATTCAAGATTTAGCTAGCTGACATGTGAATTATACTGGGAAACCTAAGAACACGTTGTACAGATGTCCTGGTTTCAGCTTCATTCAGAGTTCATTTTCTTCCTAGTAGCTGGCACAGTGCTGTGTTTTGAAATTAGTATGAGAACAATGCTGATAACACGCTGATGGTTTAGTTGTTGCTCAGTAGGGTTTATGTTAGTCAAGGACATTTTAGCTTCCCATGCTCTGCCAGGGGCACAAGGAGCTGGGAGGGGGCACAGCCAGGACAGCTGCCCCAGCCTGCCCACAGGGCTATTCCATACCATACGGCGTCACACTCAGTATAGAAACTGGGGGGAGTTGGCCGGGGGGCAGCGATCGCTGCTCGGGGACGGGCTGGGCATCGGTCGGCGGGTAGGGAGCAATTGCACTGTGCATCACTTTTTCTGTATATTCTTATATCATTATTATTTTCTATTTCTCTGCTGTCCTATTAAACTGCCTTTATCTCAACCCATGGGTTTTAGGGGTTTTTTTTTCAGTTCTCTCCCCCATCCCGCCAGGGGCGGGGGGGAAGGTGAGCGAGCAGCTGGGTGGTGCTTAGTTGCCGATTGGGGTTAAACCACAACAGACCAAGAAGTTACTTCTGGTTGTCTAACAAAGTCAGTAGTGTTATACCCTTTCATTACACTGTGTTCTTGGATGATGGGTGTTTTTTTATTTAATACACATTGATGGTTTCAAGATACAATATTTTTCAAATAGTCCAAAATAACATTTTGGATTTGTGCATATCTGTGATTTTTCCATTAGTGAAAGAGTCACTGGACGCAGACAGCATTTGCGAAACTGTTGCCATTCTAACTGGTGCAGAGCATATAAATTATGGCACGGTACTTCATGGGAAATCAGTCGCTACTGAAATTAACCACCTTCCTTATCACCTTATGCTTTTAGCTTATCACATCATTGACTAACTGCTTATAATAAATCAGGGATTTTTGTTACATATACAATTTACAGTAATTATTAGGTCACTGACAATGAAATGACTTATTAAAACTAATAGCACACCTCTGTTTCTCCAGGTTCAATTTAAGGAACTTTGCCATTCTCACTCCCTTTTAAAACACCTATAAAGCTGTTTCCAAGTTGAAAATTTGTTTCATTTGTACATAGATTATATATTTCAAAGGACAGAAACCCATTTCCATATTAGTCACAGGAACAAAATAATTTCTCATTTACCCTCAAGTTTATTAAAAAAAGTGTTTTTAATGTTGGATGAAGATGAATTTAAAACATACATTAGCTTCTGATATTAAAATAGAGTAATTTTATTTCTTTATTTCACAGTCTGAGGCAGCATACCATTAGAAGTGTAGAGTTTCAACAGATATTTTTGAAATGCAGTTACTACATTAAGTGGCAAATCTGGACTCCAAGCAATTAATGCATTAAGAGATAGATATAGACTAAAAAGATAGATATGAATAAAGGTTCAATTATAATTTCTTCTTTTTAAAAATATTACTGCAAAATACTTCACCAAGAAACAATTCCCAGGCATCATTGATGTATTTTCCTGTTCTTATACCCCACACAAAGAGAACACTAAAATCCCTAAAGTTAATATGTGGCAATAAGAATCAAAGCATCTCCTTCTGCAAAACCCCTTAGCAGAGTTGCCCACCAATAAAAATGCTCCTTCATCTATACAATTCTCAAAACTCTCAACAAATGATCTTTTAGGTCCACTGACTTTTGCTGCTGTCACTCCCCTCTAAGCATTCCCTCAAGACTTTTGTGGCAGCTCCAGGAGAAACCTCATCCACAGCTGCTTCTGCAAAGAATTCCCCCCTCCCCTCCCTACTCCCACCTTAGAAAAGTTAATAGATGAGAGGGCACTTTGATACCTCTGTCTCACCCTGTGCCACCAATATGCCTCTGGAGAGGTCAGCAAACTGAACCACCTTGCTTTCACCCTCTCTTCCTCTCAGTTACCTTTAGTTGTAGCTTCTGGAAGTTCCTTGTCTTGGCTTCAACCAGTTTGATAGCCCTCCTGCAACTCAGCGGGTCACCATGGGCTGCCCCAGCAGGTAACCCCTGCTGACTACCAGGACAGTTTATCCCACCACCCATTCTCCCCCAGAGATCTCTCTAGCTCTCAGGAGACAACAGATAACTGCTCCCTAGCAGCAATTCCCACGAGCTCCCAAAAAGTCCAAGCTAGCCAGCTTCCTCTGAGAAACCATTCACATGAGCTGTGGTTGCCCTTCCTCCTCCTTCTATCTATTGGCTCCTGGTGCCAACCCCTTCCTGTATGGGCTGACATGTCACACAGGAGCTAGAGCTGTTTTATTTTAAAAAACAGTAATTAATCTGACACTAACAGACTCAACAGACACAGGTGATAATTTTTATGCCTACGTTATTCTTATTTTCTCAGACAAAGAAGAATATATGGGACCAGGATCATTGTTTCTTGGCTATGGATTGATTATACAGATTAAAATGCAAGATAAGTCTTGCTTTGAAACTATATTATTATTTTTAGCCAATTGTATACACAAATTAAAACAGAAAGAGCATTGTCTGGTTTTAAATATGCCCAATAGTTTACATATTTCAACATTGCACTGGAATGAGCCAGGTAATTTTTGTTTTTCTTCTGCCATGGCCGAATCACTTCTTAAGACTCAATAAATCAGTTCTGCTCTTTACCTGCAAGATCAGGCTGAGTAACTTTATTTCTGATACATTAAGGACTATGAAAAAATGGGAACGTAATACAACTATATAAAAGGCAAGGATGAGAACTGGGTCAGAAAGATATGCTGTGACTGGGGAGACTGCAGTCACTGTGAGACATGGTGGGGTAGGGGCATACAGAGAAGGTGTTCAAGGTGGGGGTTAGGCTGCAGATAGCCGTTACCAGATGCTGCTAGCCAAAATAGACTAGATTTAAAAAAAAAAAAAAAATTACATGCCAGCTGAAGGTTGATGCAAATTAGACTCTAATAGGCTGGGCAAACTCATGGAGGCTCTGTGCTCTTGCCCTGTAGGACGCTAAGAACTGCCATCATGGCTAAGCCCAAAGTGAACATGATCCAGACATGTGTTTCTGACAAGTAATGAACAGAAACTTCTTAGGGAAAGAGTATAAGCAAGAGAGCATGGATAATGTTAGCATCCCCCTCACATCCTCTGCCAAAAAACAGTTAATAGATTTGCTGAATTAGAAATGTAAATAAGACTCATAATTTTAAATAACCATTAATGGACTTACCCCCCATTAATTTATACAGACCTCTTCTTAGCTATAACTCTAATTTTGACTTTCAGAACACCTTGTGTTAATAAGCTTAACAATTTAATTATTAATTTTCAAAGAAAAAAAAACCTTCCCATTTTTTGTTCTGAATTTGTGACTTAATTTAATTTTGTGTCCTTCTGATTACAAATCCATGCCCCTAAAGTGTTTATAGACCTATGTATCTGCCACCTTCAGTTCTTCTGGATCTGTCACCTCGTAAGGAATGGGAGCAGATAGCCTGCAGTAACTTGACAGCATCACACAAATAATCCTTCTCCAGTTCCCCAAGATTACTGCAGTTACCTTGGTGTAAAAATTTGAATACCACTTCCTGAGAGGTCAACTTGAGAACTACCCTTAGGAACAAATTCTGGAGTCAAGTCCTGAGGGCACACAAATTAAGATGGGTGCATTGGAGCTGCTAAAGCAGTACTCTTGTAAATAGCCAATGGAGAAATTAGGAAATTTTTTTGCCATAAACTGGCTGATATCAAAAGAAAAGCTTTTCTAAAATTTCAGTCATAAACATGGGTGGGTGGGGGGGAAGGACTGATGAGCCTAATGCCAGTAAAGAGAGCAAGAAGCATGTGAATAGCTCCAAAAGGCACAGCTTACACCTATTATAATCCCACAATAACACCAGGCTGTTCAAAATGTTGTCTTTCAGTAGAACAAAAGCCAATTTTAATTTTATGAGGGAATATTCATCCCCATTACTATTAATTTTTGAGCACTTGGAATTAAAACAAACAAAATCCAATCCTTTCTATTATGCTAGCACATAAGCCCCCCCTACCAGGGCTTTAATAGGTGAGGCACTCTTCAAACACAAAGGGAAGAGACCTCTTGCTTGAAGTTCTTACAAAATAAGTTGCTGAGAAAGCTGACATGAAGGAGAAAACCAGAAAGTGAGACTACAGTCATCAGTTCTTTAGTTCTTTTCACAGTGTTGGAAGCTGTTTACTACCTTACAACCATTCCTGTATATTCAGAACAGTAACTTCTGCTGCTGCTTATTTCAATAGGTAACCATCGGTCCCAAACTTTTTTTTTTTTTATATATATATGTAAACATATATGAGTCAGTTCATGCTTTTCCTCTGCTCTACAAATAATTTGTTTTGAGTAGTAGTTCTATGAAAACTTACACTTGGTTGAGACAAATTATGTGGTATTTCTTAACCGTGTGGTCATAAGGACCAACAGGGATTCTGAATCAGATAGGTGGGACACAATAAGGTTACTCCCAAAGTGTGTCCCTGCCCAGGTAGACCAAATGTGTGGCCACATTCATCCCTAATTTAAGGATACCATAGGTTTAGAGACAACATTCCTGACATTGTATGTCTTCTTTTTAATTAAATATTTTTTTTTAACATCTGTTTGTAT
>VZTL01027001.1:40359-65430 GCA_013400535.1 Scopus umbretta | reverse complement strand
TTAGGCTGCAGATAGCCGTTACCAGATGCTGCTAGCCAAAATAGACTAGATTTAAAAAAAAAAAAAAAATTACATGCCAGCTGAAGGTTGATGCAAATTAGACTCTAATAGGCTGGGCAAACTCATGGAGGCTCTGTGCTCTTGCCCTGTAGGACGCTAAGAACTGCCATCATGGCTAAGCCCAAAGTGAACATGATCCAGACATGTGTTTCTGACAAGTAATGAACAGAAACTTCTTAGGGAAAGAGTATAAGCAAGAGAGCATGGATAATGTTAGCATCCCCCTCACATCCTCTGCCAAAAAACAGTTAATAGATTTGCTGAATTAGAAATGTAAATAAGACTCATAATTTTAAATAACCATTAATGGACTTACCCCCCATTAATTTATACAGACCTCTTCTTAGCTATAACTCTAATTTTGACTTTCAGAACACCTTGTGTTAATAAGCTTAACAATTTAATTATTAATTTTCAAAGAAAAAAAAACCTTCCCATTTTTTGTTCTGAATTTGTGACTTAATTTAATTTTGTGTCCTTCTGATTACAAATCCATGCCCCTAAAGTGTTTATAGACCTATGTATCTGCCACCTTCAGTTCTTCTGGATCTGTCACCTCGTAAGGAATGGGAGCAGATAGCCTGCAGTAACTTGACAGCATCACACAAATAATCCTTCTCCAGTTCCCCAAGATTACTGCAGTTACCTTGGTGTAAAAATTTGAATACCACTTCCTGAGAGGTCAACTTGAGAACTACCCTTAGGAACAAATTCTGGAGTCAAGTCCTGAGGGCACACAAATTAAGATGGGTGCATTGGAGCTGCTAAAGCAGTACTCTTGTAAATAGCCAATGGAGAAATTAGGAAATTTTTTTGCCATAAACTGGCTGATATCAAAAGNTTTTTTTTTTTATATATATATGTAAACATATATGAGTCAGTTCATGCTTTTCCTCTGCTCTACAAATAATTTGTTTTGAGTAGTAGTTCTATGAAAACTTACACTTGGTTGAGACAAATTATGTGGTATTTCTTAACCGTGTGGTCATAAGGACCAACAGGGATTCTGAATCAGATAGGTGGGACACAATAAGGTTACTCCCAAAGTGTGTCCCTGCCCAGGTAGACCAAATGTGTGGCCACATTCATCCCTAATTTAAGGATACCATAGGTTTAGAGACAACATTCCTGACATTGTATGTCTTCTTTTTAATTAAATATTTTTTTTTAACATCTGTTTGTATCCAGTGTTCAAAAAACAAAATACAAAGCAAACACAAAGCAATGAAAGATGAAGCATAAAACTCAGCCAAAGTACATTACATTGAGTGTATCTGGACATCACAAAGAAGGGCAAAGTCAGATCAATCAGGGTGCTATACAACTTCTAATTATATTGCCATTTCATAAAGAAAACATTACTAATATTTCATCTGAGATAGCACTTACAAATCTAAGTAATTCCACTCAACTAAACTGCAAACGTACTTTGAGGAGTCAGACTGACTAATAAAATCAAGTGTTGTCAAGCAACCTGAAAAAAAAGGCAGACAGGAAATACCATTGTACGTCTTGTTTTCTGAATTTGCCCATGAAGGCATGTTCAGGGTTTTGAATCCTCTCTGAATCCACCATGCTATTAACAGTTAAAGCAGCATTTCTGGCAAAACAGAATAGGACCTACAATTGCAGCAATACTTAAATCAGCAATGCAACATTTGAAGCAAGTAGCTTTCAGAAACCCCTTTCAGCCTTTCTGTTATTGACTTAGTGAAACAGGTGATGCCATCTAGTAGCCAGAGCACTGTGATGTGCTTTATTATGATTGCTCACATTGATTCCACGCCATTTAGCACCTCTCTGGACAGAGCATAAATAGACCAAAATATTTATATAAATATAATAATAGGCGGTCTCAGGGACAAAATCTGGACAGTGTCTTCCAAGTCATACAAATTCATCGCAGTCAACAGAAGTGAGCCGAAATCATCCTTTATTTTAGGACTCTTCAATCAACGAACTTGCATTAAAAGTGAATTTGGACCAATACTTTTAGGTATATGAATTAATTCCATTTCCATCAGCTGTGATTTGGGGAAAAAAAAAAAAAAAGGTGCTGAATCAAAGACCATGGGATCTAACCAATGCCTTGAATTCTAATTGCTGTTAATCAAGCAGCTGAGGGAGCAGGGAAACTGAATGTAGTTTGTACAATTGCCGTATCTTGCTTCCAGCAGAAGTGACAGAACTACTTTGCTTTCCATTTGACTACAAAAACAGAATTGCAGAATTTTTAAACACAAAAGACAACTGCAGTGGAGCCATTAATATTTAAGTTTCCTGTCTTGTATTTTCAGTAAGGTCAAGGGAAAGTTGTTCTATACTGGGGTCAATAATTAAATTTATTGAGAGCTTTATTAATTTTTCAACTGAATGTGCATTTTGCATCTTCCTAGCTTACCTTAGGAATCATAAAATGGGTAAAAATTTTATTCCAAAAATGCTTTAAGACATGCATACATTATAACATTAGTTATTTCCTATGCAATCTATTCTTACACTCAAGATTTGGAAAAGTTAAATCACTGTGAGGAAACACGGTCAAGCCTTTTATAACCAAAGACTTATATGTAACTATACATATAAGTCAACTTATACGTTGACTGTGTTTGAACAAATTTGTGGAGTGTACACTGATCTCAGACTCTTGGGTTAATATTAGCATCATCTTAATGGACTACATTAGAAAATAAGATTTCATGGGCATTAGCCATAGGACACCTAATCTTTACTGGCATCCTCAAGCAATTACAACATTATAGCAACTCAACCAAGGGTAAGGGAAGGAGACACGGAAGAACACAATTTACTGTAATTAATATGTTAATAGTATGCATTTCACAAACTCACTGAAGCAAGAACTATTACTTTATTACTGGAATACAATGCAAACTGGGGCATTGTGCTTTCAATGCACAATAGTAGGCATTGGTATGCAGTGCTGCAGTGTTTCAGTCGGTATGCAATGAAAGGACAGATTGCTATGGTCACGTGAGCAGCTTGTTCTTGCTCTTATTCTAACCATCACACTACTAAAGTTTCTGCTCACGAGTCTAAAGCAACAGTTCTTTTCATGGACAGACATTCCCCTCTGTCACTTCCAGATAGCTGTCTGTTTTATTTGAAACAAACATGTGAAGGGTTCTACTAACCACTGAAATAGCAAATCTGCTCATGAGTAAAGCATGTTCTTCTATATGCTGTCTTGTTTTTCAGGGGAAAATAAATTATTTCTCTAACACAGGAACTTAATTTTCTAATTGTCACTAAGACACAGCTCTATAGTTTGGTTTTGATTTGCTTCATTCACATCCATACCATCCTGTAACTCATTAAACAGCATTGCTAAGATAGCTAATGGAAAATCCATCATTTTATATTTAGAACTAATGATTGAAATGAGGGATCCTCCATTTCACCTTCTCTGCTGTCTTGCTAACATCCTGCACAGCTCCTTCATTCTTCATGCTTTTCAGCTCTTCTATCCTTTAGCGACACTTTTGAAACATTTCAATAATATGTGTTCTTGGTACATTTCTTCTAGAAACAACTTCTAAATACATTCCTTTCAGCATATTCCAGCTAAGATAATAATCAGATAGAATTACAACACTTTTTTGGGAGCCTTACAGTTATGCTGTTAACAGAAAATTACAAACCTAGAGCTTGAAGATAGGAAAGTCTACGCACCAAGGACTTCCACTTGATCTTCCGAAATTCTCTTACGAGAAGTAGTATGGAAGATACGTTCATAAATCAACAAATAAGTTATGGCCATACATTAGATCTAGCACAGAATACACTGTCTCCTGGGACAGCAGACCAATAGTGGCAGCAAAAGAGCCACAGCCTCACACCTGCCATGCTCACAACCAAAGCTGTACTCAACTTTATTCTATATACAAGATATGGATATACAAATACATGCACTTAATATGATGTTCTTTATTTTTAAAGACATATTACAGATCTTGCTCATTACTTTATCAACTGCTTATGAACATGTAACACTTTTTTCTCTAGATTATTAATAAGGCTTACAGCTATAAATTTACAAAGTTCATTTATTAGTCTGATTCACAGCCAATATTTATCAGACGCTTACATTTCTAAGGTGAATTGAATCATCTGCTAATCTGTTTGCTGATAAGTGGGAATTCGACAAGTTTTGATTTAAATAAGGAGCAGGCTGATCAGAGGTGAAAATGATATTAAATGTTAATTACTGTAATAAATTGATACGACAGTTTTCTAAGTCATGTATAGGACTGAAGATTTGATTCTTTTTGTGTGCAAGGATTGAAGACATTCATTAGCTAGCTTGAGAGAACACAGAAACACACACTTCAAAATCATTATTATAACCAGCCAATGTTCTTTCTAATGAAAAAAACATTATGCCTGATGTAATTCTAATTACAGAATTATTGTATGGTTATATCACTATGCATTTTTACAGTATGCTAACAAAATGCAGTGTGTTATAGACTAGGAGTTAGCCCTGCAAACAATTACACACTTGAGTAACCTTCCTCTTAGGAGAAGTTCCACTTCAATAGCTTTAATGAGACAGGTCGTGTGAGAAAAATTCCTCTTACATATATTAAAAAATTTCTCTCCTTAGTATTTAACCTTTGGGTTTGAGATTTTTTTTGTTTGTTTTTGTTGGGTGATTTTTATGGTGGTTTTGTTTTGGTTTGGTTGTTTGCACTGATAGCTGGTTTAAATTTGTGCTTAGGGGGTTCCTCCAAAATATTTCTTTTCATTTATTTAGCTTTGCCTGTTTTCCTTTAGCCAGCACAGAGAGCAGATCTGCTTGAAACAGAATTTCTGAGAGAGAGAGAGAGAGACAAAAAAAAAAGTCATTGCCCTTGTGTTTTAAAACAATACCCTATTTCATAAAAAAAACAAAATAAAACAAATGTTACTTTGGGGGAAAAATGAAAAACAGAAGTCTGCAATATCAAAAAAGATTAATATTTCCTTTTTATAATAATAATATTTCTTTATGTCATTTCTCATTACTAAAAGATTTGATGTTAAAATTTCAGTTTCTTAATGTCTTTTATTAGATATATGGTTTTCACAAAGCTGAGGAACCTTGTGTTTTACCTAATCAGGACAAGCTGATGTCCCAGTTTCCCTGTTGGCTTGACATCCAGCAGAGAAACAAGATCTGGAAACCAACATCTACTTTTCCCTTTCCTTCCCACCTTTAGCCTATCATACACCAAATTATGAAAAATCCAGCTGTTAATCTCAGCATACAGCAGAATAAATCTTGAGGTTGCATTGGAAGTGACTAGACCTCATCCTCGAGCGAGTGAAGATTTATCAGGACATGGCTGCGTATTTCAGCCCTCCTCTATCCTTCCAACATATGACTGAACGGACATGGCATAGTCATGAGAGGTGGTTGTGAGCAGTGGCCACAGAGTTCAGCCAGAGACACGTCAAGTCTGCCCTGGTATTTGAACAAGACTGCTTCTATATGAGAACGGCAGACTCAAACCTGTTTTTAAACAAAAAAACCAAAAACAACAAACAAAAAACCACACACCACAAATCTGAGGACATGGCTCAAAGTACATTTTCAATTTGCACTGGAATATGCATCTTCTCTTTAATCAAGTTGCTCAAAACCTACATGTAGCCACACTCCATAAATTGTTCACAACTTTTCAAAAATCCTTCCAGCAGATCCAACCCTCGGTCTGAAATATTCCTCTAAAATTCAGTAGGATTTGAACACTTATGTCTGGAGAGAGTATGATGTTTATATTCTAACTAAATTCAACATTTATAATGTCAAGCTATTTATTTACTGTTGCCCATAACTTACACTGCTTTAAGGGTGCTGTTCTTTATCTTGTATTTCTGATGCCCTCTCCATTATTGCTTCTTTATGAAAATAACTTCTACCATCAAAAATTCTGTTCATCTTTAATAAAAGAATCAGCAACTACAATTACAACTGTAAAGACAGATCAGACTTGCTGACCTGTGACAGAGTGCACTCATAAGGAAAATAAATACTAGTTTAAAATTATCATTTGTATATACAATACAGGCTAATTTTTTTTTTTCACAGCCTTCCATATTTATTTGTTTGAATAAATGTGAGCAGCACTTAGAGATAGTTTATATTAGCTTCTAAGGTAAAAATCCTGGGTTAGCATTGCTAGAGGACCTGTAATACTATGCAAGGGTTACAGCTGTGTCCACAGTGGACGATGTGAAAAAACAGCATTTTCCTTTGTCTGCCAAAGAGCAGAATTGATTTAGGGGCTCATGAAACACCAGTTACTAGATGCACCAAACATTCCTGGAGAGAACAGGAATTGGAAATAGCAAAGGCAATCCATGCATGATTTGGGACTGAGGGGAAAAGGAATTGACTGGCATTCAAAGCAGAATTATTGAACTGGGAGCCAGGTGCTGCAGCACTTCTTGCTGGAGGAACTGAACACAGAGTTTCTGGGAACAACTCAACAGCATACTTGAGGATGAGCACACAACTACCCAGAGATCTCTTACAACCTCTGTAACACACAGCCATTAGCAGAGCTGTAAGAACAGGATATATAATCGAGCAAAGGACAAAAAACCACTGTATGTTTTCTCTATACAGTGTGTGGATGTAACGCAGGGGGGACTATGAAGTCATTTTTTAAATCTTCACCAGCAGTTGTACACAGGGAAATGCCTGCAGGATATCACCCAGGAAGGTCACAGAGGACTTCATGGGTCTTCAAACTAGCAGAAGAATTAGCAGCACAACAAATTTGAAATTATTTTCCTAAAGATCTTTTCTGAGCAAAATGAATACTGGAGGATGGACCACTATCTTCATACGAAACTCCATGGAATTTCTGAGACTAAAAGCAGGATGTTTTGGCTATGGAAATCAGTCCATTTTTCAGGTGAAGAAAAGGCCTGAGGGGCCTTTATCAACCAGAAAATGGGTTAATCTCTGCTGTGGAATAACTGGAGCAACAAGGGAGATTTTAAACTAACAGTAGAAAGTCAAGCTGATAAAGGAAACAAATGAAGCACAGAGAAGTCCAAGATTTCATTAATGAGTCCAGATGAAGTAGGAAGGAAAGACAAGTAACACTTCAGTTATCACTGTATCGGTGACAGGAATCTGCAAAACAAAGGAAGAAGAATTGGAAACTCACCAGTGGGAAGAAATTTCATATAATTAGCATTAGTGCAGCCAGATGGGATGGTTCACAGCATCACCGAAATGTTAAAAATCCTGTTTTATAGCCTGCTTAAGGGCAGAATGGGTGATAGAGGTGGAAGTGTGTATTAAAGACATCATTACTTGTTTTACGGTTATTGATTACTGTGGAGTAGACTGTCTGGAATGAATACGTAGCAGCGTTGTCAGCAGCAACCTCCCTAAAGAGGCACTGGTGTAGTAAATGGGGCTGGAGAACAAGACAAGCAACTTCTTTACATTCTACTTACAGGACACGGAAGAAATTATCTAATAGGGGGCTTCAGTTTGAGATGCCTGGCAAAAGTTACACGTGCCTTGTAGTTTAACATTTGTGCGAGTTACTAAAAGTTATGCTTGAGGACTGGCATTAAAATGAAGCAACTTAGCATTAGTTAAGTCTATATACAGCCACTTCCTGATACAAAGAAGTATGCTTAATCATGGCACTGAAGTCTGAATTCACTTGAGGAGAAGTGATCACAAAATATGATGCTTTATGTGAGCAGAGAAAGGTAGAAAAACATGGCAAAATTGTAATAATTCAGAGAGGTATGAAATATGGTTATTCCAAATGAAAGGCATGAAAACTGATGCATTCTTTGTTTCTCAAGTTTATCCTCTCAAGATGGGAATCGTTTCAGAAAACTAGTGGACTCCTACAAGGCATGCTGTCCCTAAAGTACGGGATTCAGAGCAAGATGGAATGGATGATGCCACCATTCTTCCTTTCTGTCCTCAGCTTACATCTATGGAAAATGTCAAAGTTCAGAGATTTGTATAAACCAGCCATCAGATCCAAGACCCACATAGCAGATACAATGGTTCAAGAAAGAGGACATGGCACTTTCCAGGTAGTCCCTACAGAAAGCAAGCATGGTCTTCCTAGACTCATACTTTCACCATGATCACTCGCATCACCCAGTTGTGCCCAAAACAGAGCGCCTCAGGGACTGCTTTTAAAAGGCAGAATCTAGATCTGGGAGCAGAGTTCAGAAAAATACCCTACTTACTACAATGACATTACATAGTCTAGTTTCATCTGTTCATACCAGAAAATTTCTGATGTTAATGTAAATCAGAGTTATACAGAATGCATTGACAGGCAGATGCAATGTGTTCAGCTTTTGCAGTATGTTTAATGACACATGTGTTTGTGATTTTAACTGGAAAACTTATTTATCAAGTAGCTTGTTTTAATAAATATATTTTCCTATGGCTATATAACCTACACAGAATTTACAAGCAGAAAGAGTAACTGATGAGAAAAGCTATAAGCTCTTACATTCTGTCCTGAATTGTAAAACATTCCAAGGGAACTCACTGTGTGAAGATTACTATGCACTATGAATAAGCACCCAACACAGTACTTACACTTTGCATTTCGGATTTGATAATCATCATCACTGGAAGTCTTAGCTTCACCAGAAAAAATACATTGAGTTCAACAGTTCAAGTTTCTATGAAATCTGCTTGCTAAAACAAATGCATTTGCTGTCTAGTTTTCCAGTATAATCCCCACAGTGAAAATTCAAAAATGGCATTGCTTAAAAATGTATTTTGTGCCTATACAGCATAAGTCCTAAAACCTATTATTATTGATTTCTTCTGTTCAATAGAAGGAACTGAGTTACAGAATGACTCTTAACTAGAAACAACAATGTTAAGGTTATTACTTTGAAAGCACCAGATTTTGCTAAGCAGATATTACAGCAAAACCCACACAATTCTTGAGCATATACCATAAAATTTATCTCCAAAGTTATTTTAAAATCCATTTTAAGGCAGCTGAAAACACTTATTTCAATGTCAGCAACATGATTGGGTACTCTGAAGGCATAAAAAAAAAATAATAATTTCATTAGAATGAGTTGCTCACAAGCATCAAGTTCTAGGTTTTTTGCTCCTTTGTCATTCTATCTCTCTCTGTTATCCCTGTAGTGATAACAATAAGAATTCAATAAGGTATTTCTGTGGGATGCTGACCAACAAGACATGCACAGTTATTCTCTCTGACCACTAACCCTTCTAGGCATAACACAAAACAATTATAGGGTTGATATAGAACAGAATAGTTCAGTTGGAAGAGCCCTACAACAATCATCTAGTCCAGCTGCCCTCCTTTTAACTCACTGGCTCGTGTACTGTCAGCATGCAGTTTAGCCTGAGCTGGAAACTATAATTAAGAATATCAAACCATACTGAGATAGAGCAGCATAGAGCTAAGTTTTGTGTCTCTCTCTTTGTGGCTTTACAACTGCCACCTTGAGGGACACTGACTGTCCCTTCTGTTTGTACAGCCCCTGCCACTACCATCTGCACCCACGTTATTAGGCTCCTCCCTAACAACATGACAGGTATTTCCATGTCTATCCAAAGCAGAATATCAGCCGCTTTGATTAATTAAAACCTGAGCACAGTGTAACCCAGTCATAATAAATAGCATTTTCTTCTTCAGTGTGATCCTATTGCTGAAGTCCTTCCGTTATTCAATAAAAACACTAATATTATGGCCAAAAAAAAAAATTAAAGTAGCAATAGAGGAACATCTATACCACACCTGAGCTGGCCAGAAAAGCTATCCTAGGAAGACAGTAACCTTTCGCTGGAGAAAGTTCTAATCACAGGAAGGATTCCTTGAACAGACTATCTATAACTATCTCTTACGAGTGTGATTTTAGGAATTGAATAGGAAAAATATAATTCAGTAAGGTGAAAACATCTAAAATGAGAAAAACGCTTCAAATCTGCTTGAGACAGACTTTGTCTTACCCACATTTTTAAATGTTTTAGAAAACAAAGTCCTTGTCCTTGAAGTCAGAACAGAGGAGAGCAAATAGAAGAAAGAGTAGCAAGTGTTCTTCACTCAAATTACAAAAAGGGAATTTAGATAATGAGGAGATTAAATTACTCTAGATGAGGAAGAGTCTGTGGTTTAGTAAGAAACTGTCATTTAAGATTTCCCAGGTCCTAAGCTGATGCTATAACTGTATACCATCTGTTGGAGCTTTTTGATAAACGCAGAGTTTGAGAGTGGCTTAAAGCACTGGATAAGGGAAATTAAGTGGAAATATAAGCATATTCAGATTTCCAAAGGGTACTTTGATGAGATTTCACATTCAATATTGCTCAGCAAATTTGGAACCACCAGGTTAATTAGGACATTTGGCTCAACAAGCAGTGACTCAAGAGCAGGAAGGAATGTGTTAGCAATTCAGAAAATACTAAAAAGTACAGGAATCATCTGAAAAAGTCTAGAAAGTAACAAGAAAAAAAATACATAGCAGGCCACATCAACTTGTCAAGAGAAAAGCATCAAAGAAATGTTTGTTCATGTTTTTGTTGTTTGTTGGGGTTTTGGGGTTCCCCCCCCCCATTGTAGGGTATAAGGCCATGTAGCTGGAGAAGTAGTGTAGCAGACCTGTGGGCCTCTCCTGTGGCAAAGAGGAATGGGTTACCCCAGCTACCTCCCTCCCAAATTGTAGGAGTAATGGGGCACTTCGAGGCAGTCACCGTTCTCTCTCACCTAGTGAGATCACCTGAAAGAAACATCCAAGTGGGAGTACTAATAAATCCTTTAAGTGTAGTATTACTGGTTCAGCATGGGGCCTGTCCACTCTTTTCATTAATGACCTTGATAGCAAGATAGTGAACACAGTTATTACATCTCCAGATGGCACAAACTCATAAGAGCTGTAAGCATGAAAGACTGACAATGAGGAAAGAAAATTGACATACTGGGGAAGAGGTCTAAAATAGAGTACACAGTTTAGCAAAGAAAGGTGAAAAACAATACATCACAGAAATATGCATCTGTATGAAGTTGATGGGGATGAGCTGCTTGATCACAGTGTTTTAGAAAGAGACTAATCATGGATGACAAGTGAGCATGAGTCACTAATACCATGCCATCATGGGAAAATAAAAAGTTGCATCATAGGAGGATGCTTTCCAGCTTCACTATGGATTACATGGAAGCAACAGGCTTGAGCCACAGAAAGGAAATACTTAGGCTGGCCATCAGGAAAAGGGTAGTGTAATTAGGACACAAATTCAATAGTTTGCGATACAATCTCATGATCGGGGAAACTTAAGAACTAGTTACTCAGCCATTTCTTTGGAATGGCTGATTCTTCATCCATGATTTAAGAAGAAAATAAATTACAGGAAATACCTCCCTTCCAACCTCATTTTCTCTGATTCAGTCAAGGTGGTCCACACAACCTACACAAGAAGGTTTCTCTCCGCATTCCTTACATATGGCCAGAGGAGAAAAACAAGCTTCTACAAGGGATGGCTCTAAAGCCCTTCTAGGCTTTTTCTCTGAAGCAGTTTCCAAAAAGACTTTGTCTCTCTTTTGACTACAAGAAGCCTGGGGAGACAAATTGCCTAATTTAGGATACAGGAAACTCTTTAATTTAAGCAACATGAATACTGCACTATGGCTCTACTTGGATCGAAAGGGCTTGTGTTTATGGCACAGTAGTTAGCTAAGATCTCCATGACTCCTTTAACATACTTCTAAACTATAAATTTGACTGAAGTTAATGGAGAAAGATAAAAGTTGTCACAACAAACAGAGGTAAGAAAGCATAAACCTTACTGCTGGAGAGCTCATCCCAAATCTGCATGAACTACTGAACACTGTAAACAAAATAGTAAGACCCAAACAGATTGTAAGTATCTCAGTAAGTGGTTCAACACAAGGGGAATGTAGTTCAATGCAAATTAATTTAGAAGCAAACAACCAATCGCCCTATACACAAATCAAAAAGTGTTTGAAGGGTCTTGTGAGAAAATAGTAACAACCAGTAGTCAAACACCCTATTGAGTTTTGTTGACGCTGCTGTGTTTTTAACAGTAGAAGGGTAACACAGCTGTCAGATCCACGGCATCCTGGACACACCACTATTACTGGCTTAGCACCATATGACATCAAAACTTTACAGCCTCTGAAGAACATAAAGTGTGAAAGCTATTTAAAGGAGATAGATGTTTTCTTGGGGGAGGGGGGAACAACCCTGAGGTGGCCTAACATGAAAGATTTATTTAAACAGTTAAAAAAAAAAAATCTAAAAGGTTAAAAGAAACAAAGTCAGATCATCAGACTGTGTCAACTAGCAGAACTCCACCAGCTTTAAAACAAACTGCACTGATGTATGCTAATTGAGTATTTTTCTGCCCCTTAAAATGCTCCATTAAAAGTATCAGTTCTTAAAAAGAAAGAAGGGCAACCTGTTAGGACTGCTCACTATACCGCATGCATGGAAAACAAAAATTTGGAATACAACTGAAGAAAGAAAAATTAAAAGTGTACCTGAAATATATCTGTATGACAAATACTGTTACTTACACTTTAATAACAAGACATACAGAAGGAAGAGGAAAAAAAAAAAAAACACACAGCCAAGAATATCAAGGATATTTACAACAATAATGCAAAAATTCTACAAATTATTCCAAACCTAATACAAACTAAAATTATTTGATGTGTTTAGATTTAAGTCAGCATGACTCAAATTTCTCCCTGCCTATTTCTCTTTCCCTGGTATTTTCAAATATCCACAGTATCAGTTTTATCTTCTTTTTATTGAATTTTACAGTAAAATTTCTAGGGCCTCTAGTAGGAAAAGCTTATACAGAACACATCTGAAAGGTATTCCCCTGACAGAAAAAACCCCCTCTGTTTCCTAAGGGTATTCCTCATTTAGCGTTTGTCATCCTCTTTTCAGAGCTCTATTCTCTTTTATTCTGGGAAATACTTACTGCAGGCCAAGATCTTTTGGTTCACGTTTATTACAAGTACCAACAGACTGTGTTTATTCACTATCATGGCTCTTCTGAGATAATCCAAAAACAGACAATAGGTTTTGGAAGAATAAATTTCTTTAGTTGCTGGCAAATCAAAGAGAATATTTCCTGAATCGTATATAACAGCCACTAATACTTACTTTGTGCTTTGGACAGAGACCATAAGTAAGGCATATTTGAATCTATCTTTCTGTGATCATTTTACTCATATTACATATCCAGTTGAATACCACTAAATAACCATGTCCCTTACTTTTTTTAAGCTATTTTCAACATAGTACAAATATTATAAGTAATTTGATACTAAGAGATCAGAAGAAACAGAGACATTTTCCTTGCTATTATTAGTTAAAGGTCCACCAAAAGCAAAGTACAAAGCTGCTGAAAGGAAATTCAACCTTTTCCTTTTCAAATGAACCAAGAGAACATGGACTGTGGTCAAGAAAACCAATATTGCCAAGTTCCTACCTCCTCTACTTATACTGTACCTTTCATCCAACAGTAACAACAGACAATAAGAAAGACAGGTCCTCTTAGCACCATTTCATAGATGAAGAAACTAAGCAACAAAGCCACAGAAATTATTTGCACAAGTAGGGCAGAGCCAGACATTGACACTGATTTCTTCACTCCCAGCTTTATGCTGCATGATACTTGTTTTCTAATTTCCTCTTTATTTACTGCATCCTAAAGCTCCATCACAGCATGTTGGTGAAAATCAGGATATACCACTCCATGCTTATTAGGACTCACAAGGCCATGCAAATGGTTAGCAAGTTAGAGAGGACTTTGATCTTTAGTTCACTGACTACTAACTAGAGTAGATGGGTAGCTCTGGGACAGACTGACCTCAACCGTTTAAAGAGTTCCTTTCATTCTTTTGGCCTGTGTTCCATCACCTCAGCCTCCTTGGTGGATGGAATGACCCACTATGTTAGGTAAAATAATTTTCTTGATCGTGTTTTTTAAAACAGATTAGATTTTTTTAAAGCTTTAAATACCCCAAACCAGTTACATATAAGTGCCTTCCCATTTGTCCCCTCCCACTTTCCCCCATGCCTTTTTTTTTTTAAATGAATCCTGGTAGAAAGTCCTCTCCCCTAGAAAGTCTCTTTGCATAGAGAAATGCTCTTTGTCCTGGCCACCAACAGATACATACAATAATATTAGGCTTCAAGCCATAGGAATTTACAAGCTATACAAGAGAGTTGCTATCCTTTTCATTTAATTTCCATCTAAGCTGAAGATTATTTGTCTCAGAGTAAATTCTATTGAGAAACATCTAGTTCCACCCAAAACAGGACTCCCAAGAGTCCTCTGTATCTGAAAGAAATTAAATAGGGATATTTTTGTGCTTATGCAACCAAAGTGTCAATTCAGCATAAGAAAAGCATCTGTCTGTGACAGGAAAGATTCCTATGTCTGATTTTATTCTCTGTGCTCAGCAGTATCCAAAACACTAATCATAACTATCTCTGTATGAGCTGACAGACTGCAACAGTATTTGTCTCAGTTAATTACTTATCTTTGCTACGGTTCCTATTACCAGTCTTCCTGGCTCTGTCTGCCTGCCTTTCTTTCGAATGCTTGGGATTTATCTTTTTCCCCCAAGATTTACACTCACTATTGGGGTTTTGTTTGGTTTGGGGGGGTTTGTTGGGTTTTGGGTCTTTTGGGTTTCTTAAAGGTCTTCAGAGCCTGAGAGCAGACATGTCCAAACCAGGCAAAGTGACAATTCAGAGTAACTATGTGGTCTACAAACAGATGAACTAACAAGATGTGGCTTTGATATGTTAGATATAACCAACTGTTTAAGACTAATAGAATTATTCTGACAACAACCAAAACTCACCTATCCAATATCAAGATAAATCACAGTATAAACACAACACAAGTTTTCACACAGTTTTCTGCTCTATATTTTTTAATTTCCGCAGGGGAGGAGATATATCCAGAGATGATGTTTTTGCTAACATTTGTTTTGTTTAGTGCATGGCTTGATCTTCGAAAAGAGAAGGAAAGCATACTGTGAATTCAAAAGCCATCCCAAGCATTTTCTGTCTGGTCATGTCAGCAAGGACTAGCCCCAGGTGAGAAACTGATGCTGGTTGGAAGTCAGGTGTGGGCTTTGTGTGGCCCCATTTCGGCTACTGTTCACCTTGTTCCAAAACTTGGTATGAATTTCTCTCTGCTGAATCTTTGCATTGCGTGTTGCATGTATTTCAAAACATTTTTGTGTATCTTGTATTATTTATTTGTCTACACCAGGATTGTACAAGTCATTTATAATGAAAATTGCACCAATGGGATTTCAGCTCTTTTTCTGTCTGCAAATTACCTGTGAACAAACTGCAGAAGCCTCCAACGAATTTATTATTCAAAAGTATTGACAATTTTTCATATGAGTAATTAATCGGATTTGCAAGCTGCTCACACACATTTCACTGAAGTTGTACGTTCCCTGCTCTGCTGGTTAGTTTTAAAAGTTATATCATACTGCTTTCTACTCTGTTTTTGGGTCTCCTAAGTATGGTAGACTCATCATCATCTAACTTGAAAAATACACATCTAGCCATGAAAATAAATTCCAAATTATGTACTTGAACATCAAAATTGAAACCCATGGTTCAGAAATGGAATTCTCTTTCCATTTCAGAGCATATTGCGGTATTTGAGCTTAATACTGTATTTCTGCTAATCTTCGTGTTGCAACATTCCCACGCAATCACAGAAAGTGGCTTCCAGAATTACAGGACTGTATCCAAGGCAAAGTCATCTTAATGTTCAAATGCATATTTACTATTTCTATCCTGAGCTACCTCTCACCTTTGTTTTCAACATCTAACCAAGTATGTGGTGAATATGTAATTCATATCATTAAACTGCTGTTCTTCCTCCTGGATGACTAATGAATATGTTAAACAGACAATTTCTTTTTCTTAGAATCTTTAGAAAGATTAATGTTCCAGTTCTCAGCTAAGTCAATCTGGTTTTTTCTCAACTAATATCTTACCGTCATCAAATGTTTGCTAAAATCGGGGATTTTTATCTGTCATGCCTTAAAATCAGTTATTCCCATAATTTAATTGTAAAAATCATGTTGTTTTCAGTGATTTGCTCTTCATAAAAGCTAAGATTTTCATTCATAACACTCAAGCAAAAGTAACAGCTAAAATGTTAAGAACCCAAACAACAATTCTAGTCAGAAATGAGAGGAGATCACACATTTGAAAATAAGATATAGCTGCTATATCCTCTGACAAAAAGTGAAGTTCTTGTTCCTTCCCCAACAAAAAACAGCCCACTCCTCACAGTCACGGAGACGCTGCAGTGACTTCAAGCTGCCTTTGTGCTCTTCCAGTCTAATCTTATCTAGGTTTCCTCAAAGACCCAGAGATTCAATATAAATTCATCACCATTGAGTTGTATGCAAGTGCAGTGCTTCTCAGGCAGAATCAGCCTAGTTATGCTCAACTCTTGACATTTTAGTTTAGGGACTGTCAGTCTAATCAATTCATTTATAAGTTTCCTAAATATTTTCAAATGCCATTGAAATCACACAACCTACTTTACACTCTTCATCCGTCCCACGGGGCCAGCTTACACCTCAGCATCCACATTACAAATACCACTACCAACATCCCTCCAATAGCTCCTCTGAATTTCAAACAGACCCTCTGAATTGACAGACCCTGTATTTTGGAAATAGAAGATGGATCCTCAGAAGACAACTACACAGCTTACTTCTACAGCACCTTAGTTGTGGTGGGAGTCTGAACTAGCAGGATCCTGACCTGTTAGAGTGGGTGTGTGCCAGACTATTTTTTATTTTATCTGAAAGAGCTAGAGCAGGAATGCAAGGGGAAGAAAATTAGGCCTAACTGAGAATTAGTCCCACTGATAATTTTTGCAGTTTGGAGGAGATGTAACAGAGAAGAAAGATCCTTTTTTCCTTCTACATAAATACTTTTAAAGCTACTGATGTCTGGCAGCATTTCTCACACATGATTGTAGGCAGTCTGGGGAGCCCATAAAAATGGAAGCTAGTCATGAATAATTTTCCAAATTGTACAAGGACAATGAAGATGGAGAATTAGATTTAATAAGTACTACAATAAGGTTCCTTCATAGAGCAATACGTCTACATTATGATTGATGACATCTAATACCAGTAGAACTAATGAAATCCAGTTTCTCATGCATTTGTATTCCTCATGGCTGCACAACCCCAGACTCTACACTCTCCCTCCCGCCACAGCAGTACCCCATTTCTCCCTTCACAGCCCACGTGCCCCTCCCAACACCCTTTCTACTCATGAGGCATCCTCCGATTTCACCAACAGATCCCGTTTGCCAGCAGAGCGAGAACAAAGCTGGCCCAGGGCTGTGCGAGAGCCATCACTGCACACAGGCACAACCAGACCCCGGCCACAGCCTTGCTGCGGGGAGCAGTCTTTGCAAACTCTTCCACCAGACTGCCAAAACTTGGGGGAAACTTACCTGTCTTTGACACTCTTTCCTCTGTGTCAAAAATGGATGAGAGTTCAATGGTTACAGTCAGAAGGAAGGACAGAGTTGGTGATAAAGGAAGCCTTGTTGTCTTAGGAAACTATTAAGAAAGACTAGATATTAGCATTAAAAATGCCTAGATTTTACAGCTTATTGTCCCACATTTCAAATTGCATTTCTGAATGGTGCAAATGTCAGAAGCATGGGGAAGTGAAAACAATTTCAGAGCAGGAAGACAAAAAAAAAAAATTGAGTTGGCCAAAATCAGAATAGCTATATTGTGGTTGAACATCCAGTGTTGTTGGTTGAACATCCAACATTGCCAGCCGCTTATCAGGATATGGAAGTGGACAAATATATAAGCAAGGAGTGAGTTTATGTTTGTCAGTGCTGTAGAAAGCTAGGCTAGACAGCAACCTAGTGCTTTACTCAGAAGTGGAGCATGAAAAGGGCTTACAAAGAGAACATGTAAAGGATGAACAAATTAGACCCATTAGTTGATAAAGAAAGAGAAATTTCCAGCATATTTCTTGTCTTAGGAGAGAGCATAACAAGATAGGATGATTAGAAGCTGGAATTCAAACTGAAAATAAGGCATGGATTTTAAACCACTGGAGCAGTTACAGAAAAATATTTCCAAGAGATACAGCAGGTTCTCCACTTTCTGAAATATTTAAATCACCAGTGGATTACTTTCAAACAGGCAATCTCTTATCCAGGAATGAGGTTGCGTGAGCGGGTACAATAGTCGTTGTTTGGCATTACGTGCTATGTGAAGTTGGGATGATCACAGTCTCGCCTTCAAAACTTCAAAATTACTCATCTATAAATCTGTTGATACACTTCTTTTGTTCCTTCTAGCACAAAAGAGCAATATCTGTCATGAGATGTGCTTATTTTGTTTTGAAGAGTCAGAAATCAGAAAAGAAGGCAAAACAAGGTCATGGCATGGAAAACTGAACTTATCTGAAGCTCAGTTCTAATTGACAGTTACCCTAACAGAAATGCAGAAGGATGCGCAGCTTGCCTGGAAAATAGCTGAAATTGTTGAACAAGATGAGCAGAAAACACACAAAGGAAATTCATGTTCTGAAGCTTTTATGGTTTTGCATATACACATCAGGAAAGCCAAACAGGAACTTCAATGAAGAGTAACTTCCACTAAAGCTTTTCAAAAAGTGTTTGGTTTGTTTGTGTTTTTAAATCCAAATTTGGGTTTTGTCCCCCTTCCCCTCCCAAAGGAAATCAAATCTATTTAACTAAAAAAAGCCCTAAAACTGCATTTCTGTTATCTTTCCTTTTGAGATTGTGGTCCACACATTTACCTTTACATTCTGCTACTGAAGTTATTCAAAACACAGGACAGGTGGGTGGGGAAATTCCTTTTTTCCATATCATTTTTCCCAAATAAATCAATTCAAGTAAGCAGTAAATGCTGAAGGCGTTACATTCTCCCTGAAAGCAGCAAGAGGCACAAGTTCATAAGAGTGTGTCAACCTTTCTGCTGTGAAATCCAAACCTATGAAGCCAGCTCCCTGCAGAGCTCAAGATCACTAGGAGGAAAATGCAGGGGACACCCAGACTGTAGACACAACCCCAGTCACGTTATTAGACAGCGGCTGTGTATTCCCCACCAAAACGTGGTATGGAAATACTTCAGACTGAATGTATAAGATTGCTTTGGGCCCTGGTAAATGCCAGCAATCCACTTCTAACAAGGGCCTGGGACGCTCTGCTCCTTCCTTCCCAAACAAAGGTATTAGTGCACTCTACAGTAGGTTTCTGTGAAGACAGAGGTGTGAATTTGAACTTTCCCTCTGGATTTGGACAAATCTCTGCCCTTTCAAGATGACACACATAGAATTAATACCTGGTCATTCAGGCTAGGAAATCAAAACCATCACCACATTGCTTTTTGCTGACTTCTGGGAGTGGCAAGGCCCTGACATTACCCTGATGAGCCAGGACAGGCCTTTGACTTGACCATGACTTCCAGGGTAACTCTCTTTTCTAAATGCATCATCTTTTCTCCTGATTTCATATTAACCAGATCTAAAAACCTTACATAAAATGATAAACAAAAAGAAAACATACACACACACTACAAATACTGCAATATTAAAAGATGGCATACAAGTATGAGCGGGGGCAGTGGGGGGAAGCTATTTCCATAAATTAAGATTTCCAGCACTCGGGTAGTGATTTTCTTTGTATGAAAAAAAAAAAAACCACATTTGTTCACTTAATTTCTGTAGTAACTATATAGCAAAAAACATCTTTACTTAATGACATTTTTAAATCACTTAAGCCACCATTTTATTACCACCTGACAATTCAATATTAGACTGCTTAGGGAGTATTATTCCAATTTATACGCAGTATACTAAATACAGTTTTTAAAAAGCTTTTATTTCCCTATTGGTAATCATATTCTAACATGTTGATTTTCTTATGTGCTTATTTTCCTCTAATAAAAAATTAATAAAGGATTATTCCTGTTCAATTATAGTCTATATGGTAATGTGAAAATTGTAGGCTTGATACAACTAAAAAGCCTGCAGTAAAAGCAAGATGAGTGTTGCAATAGTGGGAGTAGATAATACACAGTCTTTAGATGAAAAGGAAGCATCTTATTCAGTTTGGACTGGTTAATAATTATTTATTTGAATACATTCTCAAGACAGAACTTCCCACTTTAGATCTGCACCAATATTAGGTTAGACAGCAACTTAACAAACACTAGAAAAAAAATAAAGAGCTTACAAGCCTGGGTAACAATTTTGTAGATAGAAATTTCTATCTGTATTGTGTGGCTGCATATTGCTTCTGTTTCACTAGAAGTATGTTCCTAACTCTTAGCTGTAAGTAAAACTAAATGACTGTAAAGTTATGTCATTGTAAGGATTAAGGTTTTTTGATGAGATACACGAAGTTTATGTCAAGTTAATAACACTTTTACAAACAGCCATCTGAACAATTGTAGGGCTTCTAACATCAGTTAGAGAAACTTTTCCCGTTTCTTCCAATCTCAGACAACAACATTCCTTAAAAATACCATTTTCATATGTGGTAAATAGCACAAAAAACACTGAAGGGCATGGACGGTGAAGACACACATGAAACACACAGGAATGAGAAGAAGGTACGGTACCCAGCCACATGAACGGGGTTTCACAGCTCTACCCTGGAGCTTCTGACAGAATTTGGGCGTTGGGGTCTGGCCAGGCTAACAGTTCCTCCCCTTCCCGTACTGAGAAAGGAGAGTGGATTTCTGCAGTGTAGCAGACAAAAAAGGCTATTTGCATGGTTGTTGCACTGAGAGGAAAAATCACCATTGTTCTAGGAAGCACAGAAAAAATAACTATCAATTTATATATATACACACATATATAGGTGTTTATATGACTACTAAGACAGCAGCTACTTTAGGGTCATTAAAATGCTTTGACTTCTCATCGTTTCAGAGAAACAGCTAGGCAACTTGAGTTATCCTATCAGTGCCACATACCAACACAGAAGCTTCTATTAAAACGTTTATAGTATTGATTAATTTGCCAGTTCTAATTTCCACAGTCAGGTTCTGTCATTATACACATATTATTTCCCTAGATATTAGAAGAGATAGATCCCACTCCTATTGATTTCAAATCTGAGGTAAAACCTACTGAAGTAAAGGCAACTAAATTGTATAAAATATTTATTTACATGAACCGAACACAATTAAAAGCCAAAAATCTAGTTATTACATCAAAATTTTTTTTACCTCAGCTCATATGTATGGGCCAATACTTTAACTTCAAGCTTTCCATTTCAATAACTAGCTATTACTGCCTGTTACATAGTGTTTTTTTTTTCTTTTTACTATAGCAGAATTACAGTAATTAACTTTGTACCAATTACCAGGGTGCATATTAATATTCATATACTTTTACAGAAAGAACGATCTTGAAATCTCACAGCAGCGATGGTTAAAATGATTCATTAATGTTCTGTGCAGGTTTCTTTTCTAATTCATTAAGAAAATATTAGTATAATCATATGAAATTAATTTTCTTAAAAAGGTTGATATAACCAAGGGATTAAAGGGACTGGTGCTAATAAAAGAAACATGGGTTGCACCATGCTTTTGGTCTCCAGAGGCCGACTATCATATTTGAGGTATTACTTGCCAGTGCGCTTTGATAATGAAGAAGAAATCAGAGATAGATGGAGCCAGTTGAGCTGAGGATTTCATTTGCACATAAAAAAAGTAAGTCTCATGCATCCTGTTCTTACATTTCTGTTTTGTGAAGAGATAGAGAAAAAAACACATTACTCAACATGAACAAGAGGCTGCAAAAAAGAAAAAAAAAAAGCAGCCATAGGCTTCCAATGAGAAAAGCATCCAGAAAATGGAATACCTAATGATAATAGAAGGTGAAGAGAAAGTTCAGCAAAGAGAAGGAAAAGTGATCCAAATAGAAAGGACTAGAGAGTGAAAGTTAAATAGCCTCACCAAAAAAGTTTCAAGGAAAAAGAAAAAGCAATCTCAATAACAAATGGCAGAGAGAAAGAGAGTAATAGACCTCATTCATAGATTCACGTAAAAAGGCATTTAAGGTAGGAGGACATTAAGATATCTTGTGCTATAACCCAAAGTGCCTCTTGATAAATCCAACTCTGGTGCAACCAGTGAAAAGGAGGGGGTGGGGGCTAAGTGAGTTGTGAAGCCTACTGAGCAAGAATAATGTCACCGAAACAAACCCAGGAAAACGTGTGCTGTGAGCCAAGTCAAGGCTTTTTGTCAACACTACATTACATCTGGCATTGCTACTCCATTTTCCTCACAGTGACTATTCTTTCAAGTCAGCTTTTAGCTCCATAACAAAACCAAGTTCAATAACACTCAAATGTGCTCCAGAGACAATGGAGATTTAGTCCTCTACTAAGAAAGACTTTCCACTATGAAAGGGTTTTAATCTTCTTTGCGAGGACCATATCAGAGAGGTAGTTTGTAATCAAAGGGTATTCGGGGAGCTCATTATAAAGATATATAATTCTCACTCTCTGTCTCTGTTCCTCACATCTGGTCTCTGTCTGGATTAGGCTCTGGTGGACCTCAAGGCACCTCCTGACAGGATGGAAAGTCTTGCACAAAGTGACATCTGAGGTTGGATGTTATATTGTCATTAATGACTTTTTGGAACTCAAACCTGAACTATACCACCTTCATTCCCACGAACTCCTCACGCCCGTGGTTTCTTCCTGAATAGTTTTAGGGCTTCAGAATGCATAGGAGATGATAACCCAAGGATGTAGGGAGCAATGTAGGGAGCATTCAGGTCACACAAATCTAGACCTTTCGAAGCATATGCACCTTTGGGCTCTCATTCCTCTCCAAAAGACAACATTAAGCTTTTGATTTCATTCAGCAAGCGATTGCTTGTCTGAAAAAGACAAGGCTGTGTAGAACTGCACACACGGATGTACCAGCACAGTCTGAGACCACTTCAGTGTTCCCAGCTGCCTGCTCAGTGAGAGCTACCAAAACTCTCAGGAACGTACACATGTGTCTTCATAAGCAAAGCAAAACATGAGTATTGTATAACACAGTGAGTGCTGTAGAAAGAAATACTCACAGAAGAAAATCTGAGTCCCTAATAGACCTGACTAGTCTTCCTGACCTGAACACATGAGCTCGATTGTCCTATTACCCAGCTTCCAGCTATGCCAACTTCCCTACCCTGTTTTCACAGAACTACCATATTCAATACTAAACTAGTGGAAATAGATGAAAAACAATCATTTTTATAATCACTTTTGAAGTTACATAGCACCTGGATTTCTGAACCAAAAAAAATGCATGTGAACTTAACTCTTTAGCTTTGACATCCTGAAGAATTAATGTTTTCTAGTGTTGTTTTGCATCAGTGATGTAGTAGTTAAATCTTGGTACAACTTCCCAGTGCATTCTATTATTTATTATCACTGAAATTATTATTCTATGGCATATATAGTCCAACCTTTCATGAGTAAATTATGTGCACATAAGTTCCCCTGATTTATGACAAGCATCAATTAATTCTTATGTGTGCTCATATTATTCAATCTATTGATGTGAAAGGGTCATATCTCACTTTAAGCAGCAAATCTGTACATATAGACAGGGAATGTAGTAGAGTAAGGACCCATGACGTGGCAGGTGGCAGAGGGAAGGACACTGTCAGATGAACATACGATTGAGAGAAGAGACACACAAAGCATGGCAGTGCAATTTATCCCTGCTCAACATTAATTTAATTTTAAAAATTTTTATGAGGTTTTTTCCCTGCTAAATATTGCTTTAAGTTTACACTCTTCACTTAAAAATTCTTTATTCTTGAATTTTAAAATTTATCTTTATTGAAATGACAACATAATCACTTTTTAACTTTTAATCATTTTTTCCTTCAAAAGCATTAATTTAAAACCAGTATTTGTAGGTACCAATTCAGGGCTCCAGGTACTTTTCAAAAAAATTTATGTGTTGTCTTGTTTCATTTTTTCCTTTCACCTACAACCTCAGTATTCTGGTTATATCTGCTACTAAGTGAGATCATTAAACTCAGCTATTTTAGTTTTCTACCTTCCATAATTTTCTGTCATTTTAAGAAAAGAAAACTACTTTTAGCACAGAAAAAAATAAATGTATTGCTTCCACTAATTCATTTTTCCCAATTTAGCGTAATTACAAAGGCTTCTTAAAAACCTCATAACATCATTTCTCTTCTAAAGTTTTTTTCATCCAAATAAAAGTAATTTACAGTAGAGCTGCAGTTCTGAAGGTTTTAGATTTATATGGATAATGTTCAGTTCAAACATATAACAAAGGTCCTCATTCTTCTATTGACATCTCTGTTATTGATGGTTTCTGAATAAGGAAAGGGAATATACTCAAAATGTACTCAAGGGCACCCTTCCATCTTTTTTCCTCATGGTCTTTTCTCTTGTAATGCTTTTTTCTTGCAATTTCTCCTGCTGGCTGATAAGAAAGTATTTTTACTGACATGAAAAATTTATTTAACAAAGGAATGAAAACCACTTTCTGAAAGTTTTCAAGTTATTGCTGAAAGATCATCAACAGAAAGTGCCATGTAGATTAATTTTCCTCATTAACAAAGTCAGAAAGCGTTAGGAAGACCTGTACATACCTCTCAAACACTTTTTCATGAAGGTGTTTTGGTGTGTTTTTTTTCTGTTTGTTTGGCGTTTGGTTTTTTGGGATTTTTTTGTTTTGTTTTTTTTAAAGAATATTAGCTTCCCCCATTTTTATTAGCATCCCATTGCTTTTTGTCTCTGTCATAACACTCAGGCTTTTAGCTTCCTCTAATAACAATGTTAGCAGGATTTCCATCCTAATTCATGATTCATTAGTTGTTATTATATACAGATTTATTTCAAATTGCTCTTGAAGAACTAGACAGCTGAAAAGAAAGGGAAAAAAAAAA